>JAGKQL010000024.1:1692405-1720152 GCA_018398635.1 Cyprinodon brontotheroides
AAAAAAAGTGATGTAAACATATGACTGTATAGTTACAGTTCCAGCATTTCAGTTTTTTTTTTTTATAACCCATTTTACATAAAATTAAGCAGTCTAATGGCAGTGGGAAAAAAATATTCTGGAACCTGCTGGGCCTGCACCGAATGCTGCAAAGTCTCTTCCCAGAGGGCAGCAGAGAGAACAGTCCATGGTGGGGGTGTGAGGGGTCACTGATGATGTTACGGGGTCCAGACATGCAGCGCTGGGATGAAATGTCTTTAATGGAGGGAAGAAAAGCCCTGATGATATTCTCTGCTGTTCTCAATACTCTCTTTACCTTCTTCCAGTCTGAGGCGCTGCAGCCTCCACACCACACAGTAAGACAGCTGGTCAGAACGCTCTCTATGTAGAAGGTGGTGAGGATGGGTGGGGGCAGGTGGTATCTCCTCATCCTCTGTAGGAAGGACAAGCGCATCTGTGCCCTTTTGACCAGTGAGGTGGTGTTTACATTCCAGGTGAGGGTGTCTGTGATGTTCACCCCCAGGAATTTCCACCTCAAAAATATATAGTTGCGCCCCTGCCTAGGGGGGTTTAAACGTGAATGGGACAGCCTCTTCCCTACTAAGGAAAGCAGTCGTTTCTATCGCAACACATTGACTGCATGTGTGTGGCTGTAGATCTGTGGCGCAGGTTAACACAATATCAAACATTCGTCGTTTTCGTAAAAATAGTTCCTTCCAGTCAAATAAAACTATTTCAAAGAGGACCTTCCATTGAGGGATTATTACATTTTTCCTAACATGATTTTCTTTCATTTTCTGTTGAGATGAAGATGCAGGAAACCAGCTGAACTTACATTGGAATGCACGTGTTTCCTCTGCAAATACTTTGCCATTATATCTGCCAAACAAAATTCCAGCAAGCCTGCAGACAGGCTATATAACAGCTGAACAGTCCACTTGCCCTACCCACTACGTTGTTTGGGACAGCCCTTAATGTGGCTGACCCTCCGCAGGAATCCAAACGGAGGGTTAGTGCTTAGGGGCTGGTTTGGGATTCAGTCGTAGACATCAGGACCAGAGAGCAGACGTCATCATGATAGAAAATACTGACTCTGACGGGTCTGCTAATGACTCTAGGAGTCTCTAGGAGCACTAAGGACTCTAGGAGCAGCCAAGTACTCAACTGGGTCTAGTTTAGATTACGTGGTTCTGTTGGATCCTTCCTGTGACCTACAGCTCGCACTGGGGCAGTTCGCCACCAGGTATGAATCAGAGAATCGTCCTCCAAGTCAAAGGCCTTAATTCTCGACTAAAAAAGGTGGATTGTCTCCTTCAGGTCAGAGGAGAGTCCCTGTCTCGACTTCAGGAGTTGAAGTGTTTTGGGGGTTCTGTTAAGGAGTGAGAGGAGATGGATAGATGGATCAGTGCTGCAGCTATGATGCTGCAGTCTGTTGAGGTACAAAGGGAGCTGAATGAAAAGGCAGGAAGTAACGACTAGGTCCCACATCAGATAGATGCAAACCTCAATTTACAGTAAGACTGACTTGTAGCATAGGATAACATAGAAGAGGGGGTTGGACGGGCAATACTTTGGTCTTAGGCCCCTTAATTACTCAGTCATACTGGTCATCAGGTGTTCATCCGTTCAACACAATAAAACATCAACAAATAGAGTGGTCCATAACATGATTTATTGATGTAGACGGGAACAATAAACACAGATACATGGGGGGAGGGAGGGGGTGTAAAGGTAGATCTTGTTGGTGGTTCTTTTTTTAAGTCACAGTTTGAAAAAGTAACATCTATTAGAGGCTGATAAAACGTAATGGAAAAGGAACAAATGAGCATAAACCAACAAAAGGAAACTGAGCCAAGACAAGAAACTAAAACTAAATCCAGAAGGAATAGTTAGCAAGAGAAAATCTCTGGATGGATGATAGTTTTATAACACCAAGATAGATCCAGGTTGATTCTATTTGTTTTTTGTATACAACTTGACCACTAGATGGTAGTAAATGACAAACTCTGCCACTTGAACACCAGTAGTTTCCAGAAATTAAAAACTTCTGTAATAAAAATAGAAATACGTGTTTTTGGTTGTTTTTCTTTGGTGGAAGCAGAGAGGTTTTACAAGTTCCCTTTCTGTGACTGAACACAGAATCTAAACCATGACTGAGGTCAGCTGGATGTCTCCCTCGATCTCCAGGCTATTGATGTTATGTAGAGGAGTGAAGCGATGTTTGTAGGTGTGGGCCTGCATCCCGTTCACTACAATCCTGAAGGATCTTTGTTCACAGATGATGGTCAGCTGGAAGAAACAAGGTTCAGATAGGTCATCCCAACTGCTTAAATGTCTTTGGGATTTCTTACAGAAAGCTAAATACAACCTCTTCCTTCAACCTAATCTGTATCAGCCTGGGGAGGCTTGAAGATACAGAAGATACAGAAAACTAACAGCCTAGTCACGGTTTAGCCATATTTAACAACAGCAACAGCCAACAAAAAGGGGAACCAGACAGCCGGTAATACTTTACTGTACAGTAGAAGGGTAGGAGCTACAACTCTATCTCAGGAGGAGGCAACGGAGCCCACCAAACCATTTCCTCTTTTGTCTGTAGTTTATACATTTCCTCCAATCATCCAGGTCATAGTCATTCCAAAAAAAGTTTAAAACAAACAACTGGACTTTTTTTTTCAAATTTGAAGACCTTTCACTTCCCATCCAGAAAGCTTTCTTATTTAGAATGTCTAGAGTAGGGGTGGAACGGTTCACAAAATCCACGGATTCAGGTTTGGTTCATGGTTTAGGTGGTGCGTGGTTCGGTATATGTTGATTGTTACACTGAAATCCCATAAAAATTAATGAAATTAATGAAAAAAATCCCCAAAAAATTATGAATTGTAATTATTTTTAATGATCCGCGGAAACCCTGGTTCATTTGCTGGATGTTTTTCTGCTTTGAATTTAATCATCTTCGCGCATCGCGGCTCGATCTCAAAAAGGAACTCAAATGGTGGGCCCGAGAACCACATGCGGGCTGTAAGCTTTGCTTTGTGCAGAAGCGGTCTGAAGCGGGGAGCGCTGACGGAGTATGTGGGATTTCAGGGTTAGCATTAGGCTTGTCCCGATCCGATCCACGTGTTCGGACCGGGACGCCGATATTAAGCAAACAAATGCGTATCGCAAAAGCTACGTAAAATGCCGATCCGACTGCCGATCCAGTTTTAAAAAAAAACCCGGTCCGTATTTTTCAGTTTTCGCCGATTGAAGCGATTTTCCATTCCAGTATTTTGCATTTTTATTAAAACTTACGGTAATACTTGCACCTTTGCCCCCCAACTGTTTCTGTTTTACTGTTCACCGTGCAATTTCAGATTGCTATTCATAATTTTGTCCAGTTTGTGTTTATCTTTTTAATAAACAGGAAAGTTTGTTGTTACCAAGCATTGTGTTTTTATTCATCTCACCTAATTCAGTTGGCTAGATGTTATCAAGAGTACTAAAAACCCTTTTCAACATGAGTCTTATAACAACTAAGGCTAAATACTTTAACTTAAACTTAAATACATGCTCGGATAGGCTGGTATCGGCCAGTGCACGGTATCGGATCGGAAGTCCAAAAACAATATCGGTATCGGGAGAGGAAGCGCAGACCTGGATCGGGACATCTCGGGGTTAGCATGACATGTTGGTCATGTTGCTGTTAACATAAAGGAAAACGTGTTGCACAATGCTTGCACACTGTTGCACTTTTATGCACAACTTTCTCCGCCGCCATCATAGGTCACTCTAAATGCAAAAGCGGTCCCATACAGCAGAGTTTTCTTATAAAGTGCTGCTGGCGCGCCTTCCCCAACTCCCTGTTCTTTCCCCACTCGCCATACCCACATAATTTCTCCTCCACAACAACTGGATTTTTTTCTCTGCTACACCTGGCTATGCTGTTTCGCTTCTTCTTCTTGTTTACTACTGGTGGTGTGCCTTTGTCGTGCGCAGTACTGCCACCTTCTGCTCTGAGTGTACACGCGCCTATGAGAAAAAGGAGCTGGGCGATGAACCTAACGCAACACACGCGTAACCTAACCGGTGACAGTTGAACCCGAACGGTTCTGACGGTTTTCATAAACCGCTCCATCCCTAGTCTAGAGTAGTGTGGAGCTCCAGGCTTTATGGTAAATGGCTGTACACTTATATTTTTTGAAGTGGCCAGAGTCGAGCAAAGCACTTAAAATCTACAGCCCAGTCATTCACCCATCTCACTCACACACTGATGGTAGCCACAGCTTTGCCCTGGGGCTCACTGACAGAAGGTGAAGCGTTGGGCTATAGATTAGCCCAGTGAAAGCCTTGTTTTGATTTAGAAAACAGGCAAATTGAACCGAAACAGGTCCACCCCTTTGTAATGGGGAGTCTTCATGGTTGTTGTTGGCCTGCAAGTAAAACCAAAACTGGCCCACGCCTCTGTAATGGAGAGTTGTTAGGGTCGTAATTTGCATGGCTTACAGGAGCAATGTTTTGATCACCTGCATGGTGATGAGGAATGAGGTGATTATTGGGAAGAATCAACGCTAAAGCTGTGTTATGCGATTCCGAGACCCGAGTTTTCCTCTTCTGTTTGAAGTCGTAGGCCCAGCGGCTCTTTTCAACGGCTGCATTTCCAAATTTGCTGCTGAGTGGTGCAACGACTTTAGACACCAATGAATAAAGTAAAATGTGATTGGTCGTTTATCAAGGGGGGCGACGGCGCAATGTGGCGGAAGCTGCCCGCAGAAAGTTTGGTGCTTGGGCCTTGTTTATCGGAAGCATCTTGCTAACCTGTTAGCAACTTAGTGTTAATAGTCCTCTCTCTAAATGGGAAACTAACATACTGGGGACCGCGTAGCACTAAACCGGTGACTTAGAAACGACACTGGATGAGTCTCCTCCATCATACATTTTTTATTTAGTGGAGGAAGGTGAAGACGAAGTTGTTGTGGAAGAGCGCTGATGCCAGGCAGAAGCTTGGTTTGGTGTAAGGCTTCCAGCTGCACATATTTGAGCCCTTACCGCCAGCATGCCAGTTCTGTTAGCTCACGCCTGCTGAGAACACAGGCGTCCTCCATCCCCGTGAACTCAATGGGAAAGGAAATAGTTCTTATTTTAACCACTGTATATATTAGCTGCGATATATGAATCAAGATGCTATGACTGAAAAGATTTGATTGACAGATGACCGTTAATATATGATTTACTGAATTTAGGTGAACAAGCTGACGTATAACTAACTTGCCTGCAGAAGATAACAAAAAAAACAGATTTTAAGACAGGTTTGTTTTTTTAATAGAAATTTTCTACATTTCGAGACAATATGGTCTGATAAAGAGTGCATTTATATACATGATTATGATTTGACATTTAAAAATGATTGTTTTTTTTAGGTTTGTTTTTCTCTCTTAACATAAATGGCTTCCTTCACAGCCCTCTCAAACCACCTTTCTTCTTTTTCTGTCCAAAATGTGAACATTCTGGTCCTCAAATGAATGTCCTTTGTCCTTAAGGTGTATATGGACTGCAGAGTCCTGGCTCGGAGGAAGTAGCTGTCCTGTGTTGGGCCATGCATCAGTGGAGAAGTTGTTTGAAGTTCTCCAATGCAAAAGATCAGAGTTTATTCCTCACTGCGCTGAACTGCATACGCAACTCTGCTCATATGGATGGTGATGTTTATCCCTTAGGGGATGCACTCAGCCTCTGTTCTGTTTGGTTTGATTTGTACTGGATTTCCTTGCTGTCCAGTTTGGGCATCCAGAGACTCCAGCAACATATGGGAGGGGCGTATAATTTCATGCGTTTAATCTTCTCACCGTTATGATCTGCTGCATGTTTTTTGTATTTCCTTAATGATTTTGACTCCCCAGCTTCAGTGGTATATCAGGAAGTTTGCAGAGCGATCTTTTGATGTGTTTCTTGTTCTTTTGTGCTTCCCTTCTGTTTAAGTAGGAGACACATGCTCAGCCAGGAAAGCCTGGACGCACAAACAAAAAAGAAAAGCTTTCTGGATGGGAAGTAAAACGTCTTAATAAAAAAAAAGTCCAGTGGTTTGTGCTTTTTAACTTTTTTTGGGATTCTCTTCAGTCCTTTTTGGACTGAGGTCATCTAATGGCCTTCACCCCCTGATTACCACAATGCATATCCCTTGGTAAGACACACTGCTATAAAATCAGTGAAGAAAAAAAGCTTTTCCCAAGAATCAATTTGACCGATTGAAACTGACAGCATGACATTTTTTCTCTAATTCAGCTAATGGTAATTGTATCACTCAATGACCCTTAGAAATAATGAATGTTTAATCCCTAGATGGTCAGTTAAGCCTTTAAATATAAAAAATTCAACAAATAGACAATAACATCACAGAGGAAGTAGAGAACCCAGCGCTGAATCAGCCAAACCCTGAGATTAAAGCCACTGACCCATGTTTGCACACATTATTTGGAACAGAGGTGCATCAGATGTCAGGGATTTTAACATTAATATTTTCATACCGTGAAAGCCTGTCCTCGCTGGAATGGCATTATTCCCATTCGTTCCTCAGAGCCCCACTGCCCATGCTGCTTGGTGTTACGGACCACCGTGTTCTCGTTGAAACGTGGATTATAATGCAGAGCGATTCCATACTGGTGGCTGAAGTTCACGTGGAACCTGGGAGGAAACGAAACATGAGACAGAAAATGTTTTAAACAAACAGGATTAAACTTTAAGCTAAAATCTAATAAGATCAAATCATCAGCTATGGGGTGAGACATTAGGAGGCATTATGTCACTTTACAGAACGAAGAGTTTGATCCAAAGAGGCAGAAATTAATGTTCAGTTCATGGGCAGAGTTTTTGGGGGGGCACTGCCCAGCTAGCTCATCATCGGATCTTGCGGAGCTGTCGTTGGGGTCAGTTAGCTTGCCTAGCAGCTGTACTACAGCACTGCTGTCCTAAGCAGCTTATTCTTCTGGATTTTCCTTGATGATTGTTTGGAAAGCATAAACGAGCCTTTTCCATGTACCACTACAACAAGTACTGTTGGCTTAAATACTCGGTTTACTCCCTTACTTCTGCACTAGGTAACTCTTCTTTAAATGAATACTCCTAGCAACTACATTGTACTGTATGCAGTAATGTAACAACTTGTGTTTAAAATTATCTAATCACTTCTGCCCTCTTTTGGGGTTGTAAACAACAGCAACCTGGCATATCGGGAAATTCAGAAGATGTTGGAGGCTGTTTTGGCCATTGTTAGGCTGCCAGGCATTTATGAGGGGATCTGCAGAGCTATCAACCCTCGGAGTGAGATGTTAAGGCAGCAGCCTGGCGGGATTGGGGTGTGGTTGTTGTGGCGGAAGGTTCACAAGCAAGTTTGGTTGTGGCCGATTTGTTGGAAGGATCTAGCTAACCAGTTAGCAACTTAGTGCTAGTAGGTTCCCAATTGGAAATTCCATTGGGACCAAGTAGCACAAAATTGGTGACTTAGAATCGACACTGTCAAGGAATGCTATGGATCAATATGTATAATAATAATAATCTTTCTGATGTTTCCTCTATTTATAAGAGTTTGTTGTCGCCAAACAGTGAAAATTATTTGGTTATAAACTTCTGGCACCCTTTTGTTCAACCACTCTCACTAATAGCTATGCCAGTGTAGAGCAAACAGTGAAGTTAACAAGGCTTGGTGGAAAGTGGCTAAGGTGATACCAATTTCGAATGGAGGACATGCAAAGGGGTTTATTGCTTAAATGTTCTGCTATTAACTGGCAAATTAAAATAAACATTAAATTGTTTTTCATACAAGATATTTTTCTATATCGCAATAGTGTGAGTTATGCAGTTTAATTTTATTTTGGTTTAATTCTTTCTTTGAGGAGTTAAAGTCACCTTAAGCCCCTTTAACACATATAGCTTCCATTAATTTACTGGTTCTAAATTACCAGGCTTAACAAGAATTAGCATATTTAATATGTAAACTGGTTCCAGTTAATAACCAACTCAGCTCCTTCCACACTTAACTTGGCAATGATGTAGTGGTTCCACCTAATGCACGGGTCGGCAACCCAAACTGTTCATAGAGCCATATTGGACCGAAAAAAACCAAAATGCAAATGTTTATGGAGCCGCAAATATGTTTTATATAAGCCTCGTATGGCAACATGGGCAGTAAGTGTATTAGACCACTATAAAAAAGGACTATCTGGGCCTTAATATATAATAAGCATTCATGATTAAATGTTTGCCCTTTTTTCACTTTCTTTCTCTCTCTCTCTTCCTCTTTTTTTTCTTCTTTTTTTCTCTTTTTACAAAGATTTCTAAAAATAACTTCCAACCTCTAAAGTAACCTATAAATACAGTTTATAGAGGCAAGTAATCCCACTATACTTGGAAAGTTTCAATGGCATTAACTTAGTTTATCCAGCAGTGACCAGGAGCAAAAGCAATATGGAAACAGCAGCAGGAAGCTCACATTAAATATTTAATGTTTTTAGGTTCAACATCTGTGTTCTTTATCTTTGCTGTATTTGAAGGATAGATGTGCTGACAGTAAACAAAACTCCTGACCCTTTTCCACCAGCTCCTTATATAACACAAATTCTGTTTAATCTTGTTTCCCATAAAAAAAAAAAAACATTGTGCAACTTTGTCTTAAATGTGGAAACGAAAACCAAAGCTTTGGCCAAAGATTTTAAGAAATTCAAATTTTAAATGTCTATCCTGGAGCAAATGTCACATGGTAGATTGTGGTGAGGGAGGAGCAGTGAACGTTCTTAGCGCGCCGCTTCACCGCACGGTTTAGGTTCTGTTGTATTGATGAAATTATCGAAACACAAGGAAACTTTCTATGGTGGACGATGTGTTTCTGTTGGGAAGATTTGAGTAATAAGGAACCAAGCAGGAAGTGACGTCCATCAGATCAGAGCTCTCTAACCCATCCTCCTTCACCAGCGTTCCTTGGTGTTATTTATATTTTGAGAATTTGAGGAAATAAAATGGAAGAAAATCCACATCCCTGCATAAAAGAACTAACTGTTGGATCTGTGGACAGTTTTCCAGGCTGGCAACAGAACTAGCAGCAGTAGTGGAGTTTTGGAGATCCACTTCTTAAATCTATCTTTGCTCTCCGCTAATTTATCAAGAAGTTCTGCAAGTTCGCAGAACTTTATGATCGGCTGCATATTTATATTCATATCTTCCCTCGAAATGCCTTTCCTCTTTTTATTATTTGACGGCATCTCATTGCTGAGCAGGAAATCCTACAGGATTGAAAATGAATTTGGTCTGTTTTTATTTGAATCCTCTGTTTTCATCAGGTATCTTGCTCTTTTTCCCTTTTGGATCTACTGTCCGAGACCACCCCCCCCCCCCCTTTGTTTGCCTGGGGTTTAATGTAAATGCTACATTTATTGTTTAAATTTGTTTATTATACAAATGTTTACAGCATTGAAAAACATAATGAATGTTTGTTTGATCTCCTGCACCTCATCCAAAAATTTAAAAAAGCTTTTTGAAAAGGGTGCTAAAGGGCCTCATGCAGCTCCGGATCCGTGGGTTGCCAACCCCTCACCTAATGTCACGTGCAGCTGCCAGTACTACAAGGACTGTAGCTTTAATTGACTAAGCCGACCATGAAAAGTTTCAGCAGGAAATTCTATTCACTATAAATCTGGGAGAACAGATTCAGTATCACCTTTTATGTGGGTCAGGGGGAGGAAAAGTGATGTATTTCACCTTCCTCTCACCAAACCTCTGCTGTTAAGGTCTGTTTCTTTACCTTGTGGCATTGGGTGGGACGATTCCCTGAATGGTGATGGTTCTGCCTGGCTGGATTCCGCCACTGATGTAGTTGTTATATGGAACAACCTGTGCAAATAGGGAGAAGAGACTACAGATGATCTGGTGTTGGGATGGAAATAAATGACAACTCAGACCTCTGAGGATTAAAACCACTGGAGCTGAAGATGATTTTTACTCACCGGCATTGCAGGAGGAAATCCTGGCTGGGGTGTGAATCCAGGCTGAGGAGGAAACCCCGGATAGGATGGAAAACCAGGCTGGGTGGGAAAACCTTGCTGAGGAAATTCCCGCAGAGCAGAAAATAATCAGTCTGAGGATTTGTCCTATTAGTCCCTAAAACTCCAACTTTCTATTCAGCTTTCTGTTACAGACAGTCAATCGTAGATTTTTACTCACATAGGGTTTAAAATGATAAAAGGAAACTTCCACTCCCTTCCAGCGACTGATATGGTGTCAACATGCTGGAACGGGATACGATGTCTGTAATCCGTGAAGTGGCTGCCGTTTACGCTCACCTAGGAGGATTTTAAAAAAGCAATTTCTCCACAGGTTGTTTTATAAAATCGTAATTAACTAATATCAGTTTTTTTTAACCATTTCTTGTTTTACCAGCAGTGGGGAACAAACTTTATTAACAATGATCTTCTAGTTCTTCTCACAGTGTTGTGAATATTATTTTGTTACATGAGGTTGTGATACTTTTATTGGATTCATTCAAAGGTAAGAGGAATTTTTAATAATAGCTCCACTTGACTTTCTCTAAAGAAAAATTACTAAAAATGTAAAGGGCAACCAGGAAGCTGGACTTGCTGATCATCTTCATGGCCTTTCAACAGTTTTCACACAATAACATTTTAGTTTGATGATTCTTTATGATCATTTTCCTATAAAATGTCAGGGTTTGATTAAGTCTGAAAATATATGATCCTTTTAAAATAGAGAACTTTGATATTTAACCCTTTAACTCCCTGGCTATAAAAAGTTTTCTGCCACATTGACCTCTCAGTTTAAAGGAATAGTACACCCAAAACATGATTAGCCTTCTATTTTTTATCACTCACCCCCATGCTGAACAACAACACTCTGAGTACTTCTTTTTGATATCTCAAATGCATCTTTGGAGATCTGGGAGGCTTCTTTGCTGTCTGCTGACATTCAAATAATGGAGGGGTCCATGGTGACCGAGACAGAGAAAAGGGTAAAAGGCCACAAAAACGCTAAGTCAATATTCCCTCCATACTGCTCTCATTCAAAGTATTCCAAGTCTCCCTGAGTGGGTAGTGTGACATGTTCTACAAGTCATTTTTTGCAAGTTCAAGTCAAGTCTCAAGTCTTGAGAGCTCAAGTCCAAGTTCAAGTCTCAAGTCTTGAGAGCTCAAGTCCAAGTCAAGTTCACCAAGTCGTGAAACAATCAATTAATCGCACAAAAAAAAATTTCTAATCACTTGATTAATTTAAAAAAGTGCAATAAACTTGCTTGCTGTTGTTTCTCCTCCTGTTTTCATCTCTATCACGGTGGAGACGTATAGCTTAAAAGGTCGCTATTATATCTATGGAATTATCATTATCTTGAACTGCTAAAATGAAAAAATACAATTAAAAAAAGCACACACAACATTTTTTTCCAGATAAATTTAACATTTTCTTACAGTATTTCCTGACATTTCTGTGGTTACAACTTTTCTAGTTTTAGCAGTAAATGTCTGCTCTTTATTGAAATGAGGACTGTGGAAAAAATACCACAATCCTGCCGCCCACGTGACGTACTGTTGCGTCAGTGACGCCAGTGTGTTGCACAGGGAAAAATATGATTTATGGTTTTCTTTTCATTTTAATGTTAGTTTTATGCTTTTGCATGTTTGGAGAGGAAGTATATTTGTTTTTTCTTTTTGTATTTTCTTCTTAAGCTTTTGCATGTTTGGATGTTTCATTTCTTTATATGATTGTTTTCCTTTTATTTTAGACTTTTGAATTTTTCCTGCATGTTAAGGTTGCCATTTTGGTTTGAGTTTTTCCCTCTGTGACGGGATTCATGTAGTAGTTGTCTGAGGAGGCGAGTGCATTAATTCCGCTTTGGCAGGAAAGCTGAGCGCAGGTGTGAGTAAGTGCGCTGATTAAAGCAGACATAATTTGTTTCAGACTTCAGAAGTAGAGCGGAATCGGCAGGTGCTAGAGACGATGTGCGCTGCTGGGATTATGCAAGCGGGCTCCTGTAGCGCACTGGATGGCAGCGGCGTAAGTGAGTATTAGGGCAGAGGGAGGGAAACCGCCTGTGGGGTAGCGCCCCCTCGCTAAAGCATAAACAGTATATCTTCCGACGGTGATATTGCCGATGCGGATGCCGGCGCTCTCCTTGCTTCTCTTTAGCCGGATTCACCCGGAAAAGGCGTGGTGGCACGCCAGCCGGAGTGGAACAGTGCTGGCGCCGCAGAGTCAGCTGTGGATCCCAGCCAGTGGGTGTTCGTGGCCGACCACTCGCACCAGAAGCAGCGGCGCACAAGCGAGATTCTAACTTCCAGCTCGGAGATTTTGGCGGAAATTCCCTTGAATTTTAGGTTTTCTTTGGAAAAGCAGTGACCGGACTGTTTTATTATGCCACTTTTGCTGTGGCTTTTGTATAAATTAAACACTTGAACTTGAGGCCGCTTGGCACGAGTTTGGGTCTTTGAGTTTTCTCTCTGTGTGCTGAAAGTGTTACAGCCGCCATCGAAGCGTGGAAGTTATGTGAACAAAAAAACACTTGAATAAGTTGTTTTTACACTGGAATAAAATGCTGAGTTCACAAGTCGAAAAATCACGCAGTTCTCAGTCGAAGTCTGAAAGTCCTTTTAAAATGCAAAAAGCCTTGGTTTTAGGCCGCTGAAGTCATTAAATATCCGACTTATGACCGACTGAGTAACGAAAGCTCACAAACTCGAGTCCCCATCTCTGGTGGGTAGCATATCTAGAATTTACTCGAAACAAAAGTCATTTTAGAATGTTTTTAGAGCATAAACAGTAGTGTATAGGATTTCCTTAAAGCGCACACCTGCGCGATCACAACGCTACGGAAGCGGCGGGTGACCAAAAACCAGATGAAAGTGCTGCGCATTCAGCGTCTGCTCTGCCAATAATGCAAAGCGTAGAAGAAATGTGCTGTTTACCTGTGCAAAGAAAGAAACAACGAAGAAAAATGTCTGAGGACTTCAGTGTTGAGGAAGAGCATGAGTTCTTTGTCCGAGCTGAATCGCTGGTTTGGTCTGCCCGGGCTTCCGTAGGCGCGTGTACAGGCAGCGTATGGCGCTGGCAGGAAAATCACTATACACTACTGTTTATGCTCTAAAAAACCCATTCTAAATGACTTGCGTTCGAGTACATTCTGGATGCTACCCACTCAGGGACACTTTGGAATACATTGGACAAGCAGTATGGAGGAATATTGAAAAGGATTTTTGTGGACTTTTATGGACCTTTCTGCCTCGAGGCCATAGACCTCCATTATTTGAATGTCGGCAGACAAGCAAAAGCCTCCCAGATCTCCAGATGCATTTGAGATATCAAAAGTACTCCCAGAGTGTTGTTCAGCATGGGGTGAAGTAGAAAATGAAGGCTAATCATGTTTTGGTAAAAATTACTATTCCTTTAAGACTTCCCTCTTCTATTCTCTTCGGGGAAAGAGGAGGTAATAACCATAGCAACCAGTGACATTTTTGGAAGCATTGATAAATGGAAATCTGTGCAGACTTTCTTTTCCAGACCAAGTTGTTTTTTTTTTGTTTGTTTTTTTTTGTTTAAGAACTGGGTGATGATGCCAACCTGGTAGAAATCCCGTGTAACGGTGATCTGCAGGGTGAAGTTATAGCCAGGGGGGAGAGGCGAGCTAAGCTTCCTCTCTTCTGAGCCCCAGTTACCGTACTGGAAGGTGTTGGTGACCACGTAAGGCTGGCCTTCATTGTAACGTGGGTTGAAATGGAAGGCGATGTTCGTCCCCTGACTGGAACCACACTGTAAGTTCACGTGGAACCTGAGGAGTAAAAACACAGCAGATTTTATGAAATGTGGGACCGATTATGGTGGTTTTAGAAACGGTTCAAATTTCTGTTCAAATTTAGGCAAAAAAACATCAGCAGATTTTTTACAAACATTAGAGAAGCTGTTCGAATCTGGCGGGAGGAATGATATGTGATGACGCCACTATGGGCACGTAGGGTGCAGACATTTTTTAAAATAAAGAATGAAGTTGCTTCTCTGAAAAGTTACCAACCGGTCTACTCCAGGAAGGACTCGTCCGCTGATGATGATCGACTTGCCCTCCTGCAGGCCTCCATGGATGGATCCGGTGAAAGGAATCCTCTAAAATACAAATCAGAATCTAAGTAAAAATGTTTATCTGTGTTTTCTGTCTGACAGTGAGCAAAACAAAGGTTACATTTTCTTCTTTATTGCTACTTTTGGCCCAATTTTCCCCACAGATCATGAAATTCAGATGCTATCATCTCTCCACCTTTGAGTCTATTTTCATAGACAAGCCTTCATCTCATGTCAGTTATTAACCTTTATAACCAGACCGTTCCATATCACTGTCCCTCATTTCCTTCTCCTCATCGCAGAACAAAGAAGCTGGTTGTTAAAGAGCTTTAGATTTTATTTATTTTCTGTGTCTCTTCTGTCAGTCAGCCTTTGTTTAAAATTTAAAATGCTTTTATAAATAAAGTTTTATTTATAGAGCTGCAGACCGGTTTGGAAAGAAAAAAAGGAGAATATTTATTTTAAATAATTCTAATCTTCCAAGCTTTTATAAAAACCTTCCAGTCAGCCGATGCAGCCATTTTGTCAAGCAGATCAAATCTGAAAGCAGTATTTAGAAATTACCCATGAAGGCCTTTGATGAAGATAACATCTGTTTCTGTTTCTTGGGGTAAACAATAAAAAGTCTTTATTGGAAGAAAAAAAAAAAACTATGTTCATTGATTTAAAAATCCTTCCTTTTGCACCAAAAGGGAACAGATAACCTTTAACTGAGATTTCTGCGTTTCTCAGCATTCCTGCAACATAAAGTCATAGCGGAGGCTTTAAGTGGTCCCGGTGGTCCAATATGTCGAAATAGGCTCCAACGTTTTGCGACCAGCTGCGGCAATGAAACCCACCAAGTTTTGCATTTTGTCGCCATTCTCAACTGTTGATGCATAAAATAAGATTTCACGGTTACAGTGTAAAGGTAATTTTCGCAATATAAAACCAGAAACATTTTACCCCAAAATAAAAGAAATTGCTTATGGCCTGCTTACTTTTAACCGCTTTCGGCAGCCTGCGCCGCAAAATGCAAACGAAATTGCGCTCAGCGTCCCAAAGTTAACGCCGGTAAATATCACTGGGAGATTCTGACCTAAGTACGCAAAACCAAATTAGCATCAAGCATAAATGGTGATCGCTGAAACAATTTAAAATTTCAAATTATGAGGAAAGTTCAGAACTTTTCAACATTAAAATCAAAAACTCGTTCCGGACAGAAACTTAATACCTCGGCCACAGTACCGAAAGGGGTTTGCATGAATTGAAACATTAAAATGGGGCTTCAGGAAGCAAAACTCAAATTCAAAACGATAAGAGATCAAAATCGAATCAAATCGATTTCGCTCAAAAATAAGAATCGGTTTGGATCAAAGAAACGCAAAACTAAGGACAATCGGGAACTGCGTGGTCGAAGGACTACTTAGAAGAACATGGGGTTCGGAAATGAATGGAAGCGGGCAGGATCTTCCTGGGTTTACCAATTACGAACATAAAGCAGAACCGCCAGAACTAATACTGCGCCTTCTCGGTTCCGTTCTGGTCGCCGCCAACCATAGCCCGCCACCCGGAACACCGATTTGACTTTGTTTTGCCTCTGTTCGGGATAGCGCACAAATTCAGAGCTCGCCGAATTAGTCAGTTGGTTTGACTTTTCTCAAACCAGCCCAAAACTTATTTTCCGGCTTACAAACACCAACTGAATCGAAGCCAGAACAAGGATCACCGCAGAACCGGGCGTTGTTTGGGTTCTTTGTAAAGCCGCAGCCTTTCGATACCTGACCCTTAAACAGAGGAACGGGTATCTCAAAGGCGAAACCTACCGAAATCCGGCGTGGTGCTACATCGCCGTTCAGGCCCACGAGGAGAATCGCACCTGACGGGAAGAACCAAACAACCTCTCCACAGACGCATGGCGCAAACTTTGAAAGGCCGAACACTCCTCGCCGGTTGGACTCTGCCGCCCCCAACCACCCGCCAGGTCAAGGGACACTAATGTGGACGCCGGGCGTAATTTCCGCATTTTGAGATTAAAGGCTCTAGAGTGGTTTGAGAGGGGTATGAAGCGCCGCCATTACCGTTAAGAATAAGAAAGCAAGCTTAACCAGCAGAGGCCGGACTCGATCCGCTATGATGCGGCTTTCCAGCCTGCTATCAATTTCACCGCCACACAGGGGTTAAAGCATTTCGCCAGGAAAGCCGTGCAATTGTCCGTAATGACCGAGCTACTGAAACGCAGCCCCAAAACATCGGGCAGCCTGCGAGCTAACAAAGAACCCAAAACATCTCCCCATTCCAAAGGGGCGGAGGAGCACATTCTGACCGGCCCCGCCAGTGCACCCTACGGCAAAAACGGAGGCACTTTGGTTTTCTATATAAAGCTTCGAACTCAATGCTTAAGGCTGTTTTAGTCAGAAACCAGGTCGTCTCCGTGTGTATTGCAGTTAGTGCAAATATTCCCCCGCCCCTTTCGCAGACACTCTGGTGCACCTCTCCAAAATTGTAGGTGACAGGAGGCCTCTGATTGGTCAAATCTACATCCGCTCTACACTGTGTGTATTTCCTGTTCGGTACTGTACCGGCTTGTTTTGTTTGTATGACCGCCATTGTGGAAAACGACTCTCGAAGTTGGACCAGCTAGAAGAGCGAGGTGTGCGAGAACGCTGGGACCCTTTTCCACCTGGATCCCCGCTCTTTTTCGCCCTCATGTCCTCTCTGTTGTGGCCGAAACGCAGCGTGCCCAGCTTCCTCACGGCCTCCAGGCGTGCATCTAGACCCACGGCCGATTTCTGATTGCCCCTCGCCAGATGTGGCGGTGAGACAGCATACTGTAGCGCAGCCCACGCTTCAAAATTAGGGCATAAAGATTAAGAAATATCACCGGCACAAGCTCACTGCAAACCGCCGCTGCTGGAATGGCGCCGGGCGCTAAAGGCTGTGCATGCATGAATTGCCAGCGCTTTGCGGATCGGAAGCGAAACATCTTCAAACTTGGAAACCAAGTCCAGTGGATTGTTTTTGTTTTCGCGCACTGGGAACATTCTCGACCACCGGGCAGGCAGCATCTTCCGCATGGGCCTCGTGACCAGATGACGCAGGAGCTACTTTCAGAGACTGAAGTGAATACCGGCGGGGGTCCACACGCTGACGCGCAAATCTGTTGCGTATGCCGATGTGCTGATCTATTTAGTGATTTATAGACTAATGGATTTTAGAGTCTATCTCTGAGCTACAGGAAGCCAGTGACTTCAGGGCCGGGCTGATCTCTACTTTCTTAGGTCTAGTGAACTTAGTTTTAAAAATAACTAAAATATGTTCCTCATATATGAATTGTATAAAAGAAAGTCCCACAATTGCCATTATTTGTGATGATGTAAAAATATAAATCAGGTCCATGTTTAACCTGTAAATTATTAATTACAATTGTTATACTTGGATTGCCTTATTAAGCTTTATCTGATCTTGTTGTTAATCTTTTGTAAGATAAGTGCCTCTCCCTGTTTTTAATTGTGTACTAGAAGTTGCAATAATAATAAAAGAAAAATAATAATAACATATAGTTTTATCATACAGATATCATTTCTTTAATCCTTTACACTCTGGGGATGTTTACACTCTGGGGATGTTTCACGTACAAAAGACAAAACTAATAAATGAACAAACTTCTCTGAGTTCCCCTAAACATTTCTCTCTAGAGGCAGACAGCGATGTTAAATTTGACCCGTCTGACTATTTCTTTACAGTTTTAAATGCCAGCTAATTTTAACTTTTCTTTACAATTAATTTAAACTTTTAACGTTTGTGTTGAGGTCAAACAAAATCTGTATTCTGAGAAAACAATAAAAAATTATCCGATTTAGCTGGATAAATCCCTCCTTCTGAGCTATTTAGGAAAGTTATGGGATTAATTAATGTTATCAACCATAAAAAACATGATATGTCATAAAATGAGAGATGAAAGCTTCACCAGTCAGGTGTCAGGTTTTATTTTTTTTTATTTCCTACAGACTATGGACCTGACTCTGGGTTTCTGAAGCTGCTTTTAGGATATTCTTGGACTGAATAAGCATGAAAAACAGTTTCTAAAATATGAAAACAGATTTCTGACACACAAGAAAAAAAATATTTTTTAACTAAATCCTCACGACTTATTCTCCATGTGTTCTTCTTGTAAGGGTGATATCAGTCCAGGTTTCTATCTGTTCTTGACCTCTTGATGGTCCATACAGTGGAGCTGGTTCTTGTGAGCACTCACCAACCCAATAAATTACAAAATCCAAATATGAAAAACTCTGAAGCTTCAACTCATATACAGTCAGCCTATATAAAAAGTGTCTAGTGCTAAAAAAAGAGAGAAAGAAACAGGAAATAAAAGAAATCCTTAAAAAGGTCAGAAAAGTTCAGAGAAGATGAAGAACTGAAAAAAAGGATAACAGCCAAAATACATCTTCAATAAATTTATTAAGGAAGTCAAGCCAGCCCTCACTGGGTTATAGGTGAGGCATACGCCATGAAGTATGGTAGCAACGCTGGCTTTGACCTTTCAAAATAAAAGCAAAGTGTTTAACTTTTATTAACTGGGGTCAGTCATCACTTATATCCATCTGATCTAAAAATTACTTCTTACATCCTCCTGTGAATATGAATATATGAGAATGATTTTAATGTTTTTTTTTATTTTTGTTGTGTTTTTACATTGTTTATTCAATGCTATCTGTTTCAGAATACCAATTTATTTCACATAAGGCTAGAAATTTAGAAAATGTTTCGATTTTGAGAGGCTTTAATTTTGAAAGTCCACATCAGATCTTGATGACCTTTGATAAGCAGCAATTAAGAGTCTTCTACTATCACGGGTAAACATTAACGGGAGACACATTTTTCATTTAAAATCCATGGAAGCTAAGCTAAAGTACTCTAGGTAGGTATTCTGAAATAAAAACAATCGGACTACATACAACAGTGACTAAAATAAAGAGCAAAAATGCCACTTAAATCATATCCATTTTCACAGAATTACATGAGAAATAATTTCAAAACCAGAGGACTATAAATGAAAACTGACTCCAGTAAATGGATGTCAAACATGTCGCTTGTATTTTGAAAAGTCCAAACTATTGTTACTGCCATTCATGGTGTATGTGTGACCTATAAAAACTTAGAGAGGGCTGGTGTGATGGTCCCTTTCAAAATAGAGGCTGGCTTGACTTCAGTCGTCTATGTCAGATTAGAGGTGAGGGAAAAAAAGTAAAAAACCAACAAAAAAACGTTGGTCCTGCAAGAAGCAACATTTCTGATAAAACCGCCTTCATCGGTTTTACAGCCTGAACAGCTAATTAAAGGCATATTGGCCCAGATGCGAAGCAGAACTCAGCAGGTGCAAATTGGTTTTAGTAACGGTAACATAAAACAGTGTAAGCTGCTCCAAGACTGAGCCTCAGAATAACAAACAGAACCAGAACCTGAGTCCACTCACCGGGTTGTAAAAGGGAGGCTGGTTGAAAGCCATGATGGAACAAAGCAGCTGTCGTCTCTGGACTTTGACACAAAATGCATGATTGTAGGAAGCAGTTACTGCTTTAAAGCAGCTTTAGGTTTCAGTTTTCCAGAAGTAGGAGGAGGGTTTCTAATCTACATTTCCAAGTTGTAATGCACTGAAATCAAACAAGCAGATCATCACAGAACAGAACAAGGTTCTGATAACAAGGTTATCAGAGCTTTTTATTGATATTCTATGGTCAGGATGTATTTTAAATGTTTGTGAAGTATTCTTCATGGTTTCATTTCTGTGAGAAATTAAACGTACTTGTAAAAACCTGCAGCCCAGTCTGCAGGTTGTAAAGTTTATCATCCAAACAGTCTTGTTATTGTGTAACCAGCCTCATTTTACTGCAACACCTTTATGTTCGTATCACATGATGTGTTTGTAATTTTCTCTTTACATGTCTTCTACTCTTTACCACATCACATCAGCAAAGCAACCTGCTGCAAGATTAGTCTTCAGGTGTTGAATTAGTTTTATGACAATTATTCTGTTTCCAAAAAGGCTTTAAAAGAAACAAGCTGAAGCTTTTGTTTCCAGGTTTATCAGAATGAAGAATAAAAATTAGGAAGTAAAAAAAAGAGAGAGAAAGCTGGACCAATGACACAGAGTTCACTCTGCTCCCAAATCCCTGCTGCTGATCATTAAGCTTTGCAGCTCTCTGATTGTACCTTATGTACATTGGCTCTGTGATGGAGCTCAGGGACTTCAGGTCATTTCTCTGACGATGCCCAAAATGTACGGAGAACTAAAACGGACATAATGAGGATAGATGCAGAAATGAATAAGAATATTACAATTATTGAGAATGAATAATTTGTTCCTTTTTTTTTTTTTTTTAGAACTTTTTATTTTTAAAACTTTTCACAACAAAAGAACATTCCCTGAGCCAAGAGTAATTAAATCAATAACAGAAATACTGATGCCACATATACAATATTTCAATATAAATGCAGCACGATAAACCAGGTCACATGAGACTTTGAATACCTTTCAAGAGAGAACTGCACATATATAACACCATATGTACATATACATACACACAAACCCACACCCCTCCCCCTCCCCCTCCCCTCCAGGGTGCTTACCCACAGGCCAAAAATACAACACACAGTAAACAAACAGCAAAAAATTATATATATAATATATACCACCTACATGTATACATACACACACGTATTCAACTATATACCTTAGTAATACCGATGACAGAGCAGATTGCGATCCATTAGAATCACTAGAGCCCAAAATCACACACCCAAATATAATTTCACCAAATGCCATCTTTGATTGAACTTGTCCACTTTGAGTTGTAAACATGCGGTCATTTTTTCCATCATATACACTTGTTTTACCCTATTCTTCCACTCTGCTATAGATGGTGACAAAACTTGTCTCCAGTTTGCCGTTATAGTTTTTTTAGCTACTAATAGTAAAATGTGCAGAATATACTTTTGGTCTTCATTAAAACAGTCTGGTATTATATTCAGTAAATAAAACAAAGCATTTGAAGGTATTTCTCTGTTTATAATTGTCTCTATTTCATCTCTAATCCCCTTCCAGTACTGACTGATAACAGGACAGTCCCACAGAATGTGCGTATGGTCACCAATCTTCCCACACTGTCTCCAACATAGGGCCGCTGAAGGATTTTTGACAAATCTAGAAATTAAAAATGGGGTGCGAAAAAATCTTATTAAAATTTTCCAACTGAATTCTCTCCACATTTGGCTGTTAGTTCCTTTGTGACTGCCTTCGCACAATTTGTCCCATTGTTCGTCCTCTATTATAGAATTGGATTCTAATTCCCAGTTTTCTTTTACATTATAGGTATTATGATAATTATTAGATGAGAGAATTTTATACAAATGTGAGACATGTTTTCGGGTTGGAAAGGTCTTTTCTCCAATAGTAATAAAATATTGTTCTATATCATTTGGGTTTCTATTAAGTCTATTACGTTCCTTGTGACTAATAATGTAGTGCCTAATTTGCAGATATCTATATAAATCATTTGCAGGGAGATCAAACTGTTCCTGAAGTTGTGCGAAGGACTTTAAGTCAGCCCCATCGAATAATTGGTTTAATATTTTAAGACCTTTAGCTGCCCATCTCTTAAAGCCTTGGTCCCATGTGGAAGGCGGAAAGTCTATATTACCCACAATAGGCATAGCTCTGGAGACTGACCCTGTATCTCTAAGCATCTTTTTAACCTCTGTCCATATTTTTAAAGTGTGTTTGGTCCATTCATTTCCAATTTTCATTTTATTAACAGTTCTGATATCTAGGAAGGGAAGAGTAGATAATTGTATACCTTTTGTTTCACCCCGTTCTATTTGAAGCCATTTTGCTTCCTCATCCCCTCCAATCCAAGTCACAATGGCTGATAACTGCGCTGCCCAATAATACCATTTTAAATTGGGTAGAGCTAAACCACCCCTGTTTTTGGGTAAGTGAAGTGTTTTAAGTCTAATTCTTGGTCTTTTTTGTTGCCAAATAAATTGAGATATTAATTTGCTGAGTATGTTAAATGTTGAGACTGGGACTCTTACTGGCAAAGATTGGAACAAGAACAGAAGACGAGGAAGCAGGTTCATTCTAACAGTTTCCACTCTGCCATATAGGGACAAAGGTAGGACCTCCCATCTGGACAGGTCAATTTTGATTTTCTTTATCAATTTGTTGTAATTAGCATCGAACAGTTGTGAAGGTTTGGGTGTAAGAATTATCCCTAAATACCTGAAACCCTTTTCTGACCAATGAAAAATATCACTAAGTTGGCTTGGCCGTTGTCCCGACGTCATTAATGCTTCTGATTTACTTTGGTTAATTTTGTATCCAGATATGTCACCATATTCCTTTAAGCAATGCATGAGTCTAGGGACTGAAGTAAGAGGGTGTCTTATAAATAATAAAATATCATCAGCGAAGAGGGCAATTTTATGAATTGCCCCCTCTCCATCCCTGATTCCTTGTATGTGATCGTCTCGACGTATGGCCTCTGCCAAAGGTTCGATACTCAGGGCGAACAAAATAGGGGACAAGGAATCGCCCTGCCGCACCCCTCGCTCCACATTGAAAAACTCTGAACAACACCCATTAACTCTAACCCTGGATTTAGAATTTTTATAAAATAACATAACCCAACTAACGAATGTTTCACCAAAGCCCATCTCAATTAGTGTATGTTTAAGAAATTGCCAATCAACACGGTCGAACGCTTTTTCGGCGTCTAAACTAAGAAGCATGGATGGTTGGGGATCTTTTGTCATCAATGATTGTAAATTTAGAGCTCTTCTTACGTTATTAGATCCCTGTCGACCCAGGATAAACCCAGTTTGATCTGGATTAATTAGTTTTTTTATATACTTTTGGATTCGAGTGGATATAATTGATGTCAGTATTTTATAGTCCACGCAAAGAAGGCTAATCGGACGGTAACTTGCACATTGCAGTGGATCTTTTCCCTCCTTGTGTAGAACCGTGATGATCGCTTCAGACCAGGACTCCGGAGGGTTCCCTGAATCTAGGACATAATTGTAAAGCTTGCATAGTATGGGTGAGAGATCATCAATGAATACCTTGTAAAATTCTCCTGCGAACCCATCAGTTCCTGGTGTCTTGTTGTGTTTCAATTTACCAATAGTCTCTCTAATTTCATCTTCTCTAATGGGTTCAACTAGCCTTGAAGCTTCATCTGTTGTCAGTTTAGTCATTTTCACTGATTTAAAAAACGTATAAATTTTGTCTTCTTTTGATTCCTGGTTTTGACTCTTGTATAACTGTTCATAAAATTTAGCAAAATTGTCTGATATTGTTTTTGGACTAGTTACAATTGAATTACTATTAAGTTGCTTAATTTTTGGGACGATACGACTCGCCTGAGCCTTTTTCAGTTGAAATGCTAGTAAACGGCTAGCCTTATTTCCAAATTCGTAGTATTTCCTGTCTACAAATCTGAGGGCTCCCTCCGCCCTATAAGTCAACAAATCATCTAACTTATTTCTATTTTCTTTAAGTTTGTCCAAAACTTCTTTTTTCATTTGTTGTTTGTGTTCATCCTCCAATCTTTTGATTTCATTCTCAATCTGAAATTGTTTTTGCATCCTTTGTTTCTTTAATCTGGATCCTATGGAAATTATTTTGCCCCTTATTGTGGCTTTTGCCGCGTCCCACAAGACGGAGGGTGAGACCATTCCATTGTCGTTAAAAACAAAGTATTCATTAATGGCCGTCTGTATTTCTTCTCGAATAAGTGTATCTGTTAATATTGATACATTTAACCGCCAATACCGAAAAAAAGGTTCCAAACCCAGGTCGAGTTTCATTGTTACAGGGCTGTGATCCGAAATTGTAATTGACTCTATTAAGCATTCTTTAACCTGATGGATGTTCTTTTTTGTTATTAAGAAGTGATCTAGTCTGGAGTAGCTGCCATGTACTTGGGACATAAATGTGAAATTTTTCTCCTTTGGATGGAGATGACGCCAGATGTCAATTAGACCGAGTTCAGTCATCATGGTCGCTAGACTTTTTGACATTCTACTTTGGGATTTGAATGTTGGGGGTAATTTATCTAATTTATTACTAAGAACACAATTCATATCCCCACCTATAAGCAGTAAGCCCTCTCCTTTCTCTGCCAAAAGATTTGCCAGTTTTTTGAAAAAAAATGAACAATCCTCGTTCGGAGCATACACATTTAAGATACTTAATTTTATCCCAGCAATGGTTCCCACTACCATTATATATCGTCCCTCCGGATCCTGATAAGTTTTTTCACAGTTAAAATGAACAAACTTGTTACTCAAAATGGTTACCCCACGTTTTTTACTGGTTCCATAAGAACTGAAATATACTTGGTCTACCCATTCTCTTTTTAACTTTAGATGTTCTTTTTCCGTGAGATGTGTCTCTTGAAGCAAGGCTATTGCACACTGCATCTTCTTTAGTTGTGTCAGAATTTTCTTCCTCTTAATTGGGCTGTTTATACCTTTTATGTTATATGTTATTAAAGTCAATGATGTCGTCATTAAGATTAAATTTAATAAACTGATTAATAAATTGCTGCTCTGCCTCCGGATATGTATCTCTCATACAGAAGCATAAAAACAAAGTAACCTTTCTGCAAAATGACATTGAATTCTCTTGAATCACGGGACACAAATAAAGAACACTTTGAACAAATAACAGAACTTCCAAAAATGCAGCCAGCCATAGTCCCTGAACTGTAACCATGCCTGACCCCCGATAACATTGGGACAGAGAGTGGTGAGCTCTCTGCGACATATAACACAACATGTGCAATCAAGACCAGTGTTACACTAGGATGCAAAAAAGGTCCCTGTGAGTGTAGCTCACTCATGCAAGTAAAACAAAAGGTCTCCTTTTTTTTTTTTTTTTTTTTCTTCTTTTAGACAACAAATAATGTTCTCAATCAGCAATTTTACCTTCAGTCTTTTCTCATCATACTCCTACTTGACTTTACTATACCTTAAAACAGTTTTAATCTTTTATCTTCACCTGTCTTATCTTCCTGCTCACTCCTGTTCCATCATGGCCTTCAGATCTGCTACAGACAGCGTCCCGTCTCTCTTTTTCTTCGAGCTGATGCTCCATCCATCTGCTAGTCTTTCTTCAAGGCGCTCCCTTTCTCCGTGAGACACCTGGACCCCCAACCGCTCCAGGGTGTCCGATGCCTCCATCAGCGATGCAAAAGTGCTGTCTCCAGAGTCCATTTTAATCTTCAGGCGTGCTGGATACAAACACTTCGCCTGTACCCCCTTCTGTTTCAGCTGTTTGATAACTGCATGCACCTTTGCCCGTCTCTTTTGTAACTCCGGGGAGTAATCCTGATCAAAGAAAATCCTCTTGTCTTGAAACGAAACCTGTCCTTGTCTCCACGCTTGCTGTAAAATAATATCTTTCACCGCGGCGTCCAGAAATCTCACGATTATTGAGCGAGGAGGCGCCGCCGGGTTTAATGGCCTGGACAGGAGCGACCTGTGCGCTCTCTCGATCCTTATATCCAGATCTGGTGGCAGCTTCAGCACTTTAGGCAGTAAATCCTTCACAAACTCCACCACATTTTCTTCTTCACTCCCCTCTGGGATCTGGAAAATGGGTAAATTGTTTCTCCGTAACCTGTTTTGTAGGTCGTCACATGTGGCTGCAAGTTGTGTTTCTCGCTGAAGCAGGTATCGCAGCACCCGGTGTTGCCTCCCCTCCATCTCCTCAGTCGCACCCACCGTCCTCCAGCTCGTCAATCCTTCTCCTATGGTCGTTCAGTTGTGTCTTTATTTCGGACACAGGTGTCTCCAAGCAACCAAGTACCTCTTTGGTTTGCTTATGTCCCTCGGCATTTTCCTGTCGTATCTTTCTCATTTCTTCCAGCATAGACGTCTCGCCCGCTAGCTTATCATGTTTTTGGCTAGCATTAGCATCTGGTGGGTCTGAGCCTGAGCTAGTGCTGCTAGCCGGGCTTAGCGGTCTTTGTTTTACGTCAAATTCCTTAGAATTCGCTTGTTTGTTTCCCGATCTGGTCTTTGAAGGGCCGCTCATTTTGTAGTCAAGTATAGTATAAATTGAATGGTATTTCTTAATAAAGTTGTCGTTATTTTTCTAACTTTTAACGGAGCCCAGTGTTTAAGCTGTTACTTCCATCATGACATCACCGGAAGTTCAATTGGATCCTTTTTTAAATCATTTATTTATTCATTTGCTCATTAATGTATTAATTCATTTATTCTCATATTTTTACATTTATTTATTAGTGCTTTTGATCATTCATTTCTATATTTCTGTCATGATCTCACTGTCATGATCTTGACGCTGATGACTGGCTTAATGATTCATTCCATTCACCTGTCTAGCTTTAACCAGTTTCTCATCACCCCTCATCTGTGTCACCTGCTCTAGTCTCTATTTTAACTTCTTGCTCCCAGTCATCAGAGCCAGATTATGCAAGCCTTTGGTGAGAGTTCTCTAGCATACCTGTTTGTGTTCTGATTGCCTGATCCTCACCCATTTTGTCTTCGGACCTTTGAACCTGCCTGTTCCTGTTCCGATCTGTTTGCCTGACCTGTCTTCGAACTCCTGCTGGATTCCAACCGTGGACTGAATCTGGATTGTGCCTCCTGACTTTGACCTGGATATCCCTTCAGCATCTCTTCGGATCTCTAATCTTCTGGTCTGGACTCCTGTGAACCTCTTAGACACCAGCTTTGGCTTTGTCATCCTGAAAGTCCTGCCTTCCTTCATCTGCTTAGATCTGCTAATCATCCAGTTCTGCAGTCTTCAAGGCTTCAATTCCTGGAACTCTCTGGGTGGCATTCGCCATGTGCTGTTGGCAGCCATTCGACTGGAATCACCTCCTTCCTCTGGGCACAGACTGAACTCTAAGAACAGGTTACCGACTCACGCATTCGCAATCATCCTCCATCAGATCAGTCAGTTTTCCCTTTGCAGAGATTCCGGCCTTAGACGCTCTAGCTGCAGATACGTTTCTTACTAAATGCCTTTGAGAAGTCTGCTGATCTGTTTGCTTTGAATTCTGGGTCATTTGTTCTGAGCCTTGACACTTGGTGCTGATGACTGGCCTGATTACTCATTTCATCCCCCTGCCTAGCTGCGGCCAGTTTTTATTACCGTTTTTGATCCACCTGCTTCCGCCTCTATTTACCCAGCCTTTAACCAGTCACCAGTGCCAGATTATTCAAGCCTTTTATGAGAGTTCTCTAGCGTACCTGTAAACTGAATCTGGTCCTTGTTGGCAGCCGACCGGCTGGAACCAACCTCTTCCTCTGTGGTATGGACTGTATTTTAAGACCAGGTTAGTGACTCACACATTCATTATCATCCTCTGCCAGATAGATGTGGTCACTAACCTGTGTACTCCTCCTGCAAAGGTCCCTACCTTAAACACCATTGCTGTTCTCTACAGTTCCATCTTAAATAAAGATTTTGTGAATCCTAACTGTCTCTCTTCCTTGAAAACTGGGTCCTTTTGTTCTGAGCCTGACAGAATGATCTGGCCATACATGGACCCATCAGCGGACAGCCAGTGGCATTCAGGGGGTGAAAGGGGGCTCCTGAAAATTCTATTTCCCCGCTTGAATTAGGCAATTGGGAGATTCTAACACACTTGC
>JAGKQL010000024.1:1727622-1829899 GCA_018398635.1 Cyprinodon brontotheroides
GTGTTTTTGAATTGTAAATGTGTTTTTAAAAATTTAAACTTTTTTTTCCAAAATACATTTGTTTCATAAAATATAGTTTGTTTCTTCAAATGTTATTTAGTTTTTTTTATTTGTTAATGTAAATTGTTTGCCAAAATGTAAATGTGTTTTTAAAATTGTAACTTTTTTTTTATAAATTGTTTCATAAAATATAATTTTGTTTCTTCAAAATGTTGTTTTTGTTTTTTATTTGTTAATGTGTTTTTGAATTGTAAATGTGTTTTGTACTTCTCAGCCACCTTAAAAGGCTTTAAAAGAAACAAGCTGAATGTGTTTGTTTCCAGGTTTATCAGAAGAGTTAACAAAAATTATAAAGTAAAAAAAAAAAAAAGAGAAGACACACTCTGTGTCCAATGACACAGAGTTCACTCTGCTCCCAAATCTCTGCTGCTGATGATTAAACTTTGCAGCTCTCTGATTGTACCTTACGTTGCCTCTGTTATGGAGCTCAGGGACTTTAGGTGATTTCTCTGACAATGCCCAAAATGTACGGAGAACCAAAACGGACATAACTGAGGAGAGATGCAGAAATGAATAAGAATATTACAATTATTGAGTATGAATAATTGGATCCTTTTTGAAACCATATACTCATTTACATATTCATTTATTTATTCATTTGTTCATTAATGTCTTCATTAATTTATTCTCATATTTTTACATTTATTTATTAGTGCTTTTGATCATTCATTTCTATATTTCTGTCATGATCTTGGCACTGATGACTGGCTTAATGATTCATTCCATTCACCTGTCTAGCTTTAACCAGTTTCTCATCATCCCTCATCTGTGTCACCTGCTCTAGTCTCTATTTTAACTTTTTGCTCCCAGTCATCAGTGCCAGATTATGTAAGCCTTTGGTGAGAGTTCTCTAGCATACCTGTTTGTGTTCTGATTGCCTGATTCTGACCCGTTTTGTCTTCGGACCTTTGAACCTGCCTGTTCCTGTTCCGATTTGTTTGCCTGACCTGTCTTCGAACTCCTGCTGGATTCCAAATGTGGACTGAATCTGGATTGTGCCTCCTGACTTTGACCTGGATATCCTTTCAGCATCTCTTCGGATCTCTAATCTTCTGGTCTGGACTCCTGTGAACCTCTTAGACACCAGCTTTGGCTTTGTCATCCTGAAAGTCCTGCCTTCCTTCATCTGCTTAGATCTGCTAATCATCCAGTTCTGCAGTCTTCAAGGCTTCAATTCCTGGAACTCTCTGGGTGGCATTCGCCATGTGCTGTTGGCAGCCATTCGGCTGGAATCACCTCCTTCCTCTGGGCACAGACTGAACTCTAAGAACAGGTTACCGACTCACGCATTCGCAATCATCCTTCATCAGATCAGTCAGTTTTCCCTTTGCAGAGATTCCGGCCTTAGACGCTCTAGCTGCAGATACGTTTCTTACTAAATGCCTTTGAGAAGTCTGCTGATCTGTTTGCTTTGAATTCTGGGTCATTTGTTCTGAGCCTTGACACTTGGTGCTGATGACTGGCCTGATTACTCATTTCATCCCCCTGCCTAGCTGCGGCCAGTTCTTATTACCGTTTTTGATCCACCTGCTTCTGCCTCTATTTACCCAGCCTTTAACCAGTCACCAGTGCCAGATTATTCAAGCCTTTTATGAGAGTTCTCTAGCGTACCTGTAAACTGAATCTGGTCCTTGTTGGCAGCCGACCGGCTGGAACCAACCTCTTCCTCTATGGTATAGACTGGATTTTAAGACCAGGTTAGAGACTCACACATTCATTATCATCCTCTGCCAGATAGATGTGGTCACTAACCTGTGTACTCCTCCTGCAGAGGTTCCTACCTTAAACACCATTGCTGTTCTCTACAGTTCCATCTTAAATAAAGATTTTGTGAATCCTAACTGTCTCTCTTCCTTGAAAACTGGGTCCTTTTGTTCTGAGCCTGACAGAATGATCTGGCCATACATGGACCCATCAGCGGACAGCCAGTGGCATTCAGGGGGTGAAAGGGGGCTCCTGAAAATTCTATTTCCCCGCTTGAATTAGGCAATTTGGAGATTCTAACACACATGCACTGTCTGGCTACTCTCTCTACCATGCTTTCGTCCACAACAGCTTCCATGTCTACGTCATGTCTACGTCATCTACTTTCAGACTTGTTGGTCAGGAGCACCCTTTCACCCCCTGAATGGTTGAATGGTGTTCCTGGTCAGTGCTGCGCTTTTGTAAACATATGTGTATTTCCCCAAAACTGCATTTCGAGCTTCAGCCTTCGGAGTACCCTTCTTATAGGTCCAAGGTGGCCTAGGTTATCTCACTTCTAGCCCACTAGCTGGTAGAGCAAAGCTGTGGGGAACTTCTAAATGGCAGAACAATCTTAGTATATTTAACTCTTTTTCTCAAGGAACTAATCCAAGTTTATGCCCAGTTCTTTCCAGTAGAGAAGCTTTGTCACTTAGACATTATAGACTTCCCACTTTTATCTTCAGAGAGTTCCTGGAATGAGGACGTCCTCATGGACGTGTTTATTTCCTGTCTTAATGAGAGGATAAAGGATGAACTTTCCACCTGTGACTATCCTCAGACTCTGAAACAGCTGAAACAGTCTCTCCGAATATTGCAGACAATGGATAGCTCTGACATCAACGAGTCTTCGTCCAGGTCCTTGCTTCACTCTGATTGCATCTGTGGCGGTTCCTGGTCCAACTGAAACACCTGATCCCAAACTGATAGAACTGGGACACACATGCCTGGACAGGCATACTCGTGGTCAGCGATAGGAGAGCACATCTTGGTGGTTACCGCTAGCTTAGCCACAGTATCGGCCTTTTCTCTTTTCATATCTTTTGTTGGCTGAAAGATTGTAAAAACAAATAAACTACAAAGAAATAAAATATATAGGTAGGTTCAGTCATCTTTTGGTGCTCAAAAACAGAGGTCTTAACAATCAGATTGGGATTAATGTATCAAGCTTAAAGGAATCTGGCTTTCCGGTTCGCCATCTTCCTGGAAATGCAATAAAATGCTTGCAAATTAATAATGAACCATGCACAGGTTTTACCGCCGTATGCTCTGTTGCTTAGCAACCGTGAACGTTGACACACAAAGCAGGAAAAGAATGAATACAGAAGTTTTCAAAACTGTTTATTTATTTATTTTTTATTGTAAATTGAACAAAGACTACACTCACAAGAATCCAGAATAGAATAAATGTTCCAACAGGCAGGAGCAGGAACAAATAAAAATCAAATGTAATGATAGAAACCTTAGTCAGTTAAATAAAATGCAGCTGCCATTCTGCACATATCTGATGTTGCTGCTATTTTTAAATATCCATTACTGTAAAAATGTCCATAGCTGCATATTGGTTATTTATTCTCCAGTTTTATATTGTTAAAACACTTTAGAGTATTTTATTGTTTATATTTTAACTCTTCCATATTATGTTATTCTTATACATTTTTCTAAGGTCCACATTTGTGAGACCATTTTCAATAATCTTTCTGCTGCTGTAAATTTGCCCATTGTGGGACAATAAAGGGATTTTCATTTCTATTCTATAAAAGGGGTAGAAAGATATAAGTAAATCTAAACAATGTATTTATAAAAAATATATCTGCAAAATCTCTAATATTCAACAACAAAAAATACTTAGTTAAGCATATTGTGCAAAAAACAGCAATAAAAAGATAAAAATCCTATCAGATTTATAGTCCCCACCCTGCAGATCTATTAGAATCTGTCCTTAAATTACAGCCAAACCCATTTACACAGTAACAGATTAAAAACCTTTAGATAAACCAAACATTACCGCCACATATCTGACTCAATAACCATTAAAACAACTATTTTCATTCATCTCAGACGGAACTATTAAATGACTTGTATTATATTAAACTGAACTTCCAATTTTCACCACTGTTCGGCGCCAAGTAACCTTTCCTCTGATCACAGCTTGCTTGGTCTCGCAATGAATCCTGGGTAAACCAAGGATACCGAGGATACATCAGACCCGTCCTTCAAATCGGGCAAAAAGAAGGACGGATTTTAAGGCCGCATAACGAGGACTCTTGGAATCCGACTCAGACCTCTGCGATGCGGTATGACGTAATCGTGACTTCGAATCTGGCCTTCTAAGGATGCGCCCTAGGTTTTCTAACAGAGCAAATGTACGTCAGAGGAGTGCCGACGGATTATGTGGAATCTGTGGGTAACCCGAATTCCTGGTTTTTGTAACCATTTTTATTGAAATTAGCATTTTCCAATTCTCTAGCTTTTTCTCCGCTTCAAGCTTCTTTTCAGAACATGCGGCTTTATGATCAACCAGACGCAATTCCACGCAAATTAATCGCGATATATTTCTGACGAAATTGTTTTTATATTTTTTTTTATTAATATAGAATTTCAAATGCCATGATAATCACATTTAATGAATTAAAAATTATTTAATAATTTAATTTTAATATTTAAAGCTACAGTGTGTAACTTTTAGCGACATCTAGGGCAGCGGTCAGACTGCAGACTGCAGCAACATGAACATCTACCCCCAATCGCCCCCAACAGTACGGCGGCGAAGCACGGGACAAAATGTCTTCCACGACGTCCAAGATCACCTACCTTCTCAAGTGATGAGGTTTGTTTACATAGATCATTTTAGAGATAGTATTTCATTAGTCTTTGTAGGGTATAGAATTCATGTAGACTTAAGATAATAAATATACCCGTTATTTTTCTCTACATTGTTGTGACGTTTTGGCGATCTCGCAATCAGTAGTTTGTTGGCTCTGCGCTGCCATAGCGCAAAGATGTCTCGCTCATGGCTGCGAGACCAGCTCCTATGTAATTATAAATAACTTAATTCTAAGGCAACGCAAATATGAGCTCGTCAGATGATGATAAATAACATAGTTTTGTATAATATATTACATTTCTGACTGTATATCCCTGTAACTATTACACACTGTAGCTTTAAGAAAATAAATATTGATCCAGACTCAAAATGAGCACCTTAATATGTGCTTGAAAATGACTTTGTTCTCCATTCAAACCCAGGTTTAAAAGTCTTGCAGGGCAGCATAAAGCCCACTGCTCTCATTAAGCCAGAAAAAGAAAGAAAAAAAAAAAACAAAGGGTCAGTTCAGTGTTTTTTATTAAATATGTGAATCAGGAAATTGTCTATATACCAAACTGAAAGATTGTTGTTCTCTACTTCAAAAAACACTTTAGGTTTTCAAATGGAAATTTTTCAGTTTTTTTAAAATATGTTTTAATTAAAAAAATTCAATGTATAGCATGAATGCATAAACACTTCATTTTATTTTCAGTGTTAAATTCTGTTTAAAGTAACAGATCATTAGAAATGTCTCCCGACCTTTACTGGTTAATGATTTTCTTTATTCAGACTCCACTGATTTTTAATCTACAACCTATGAGTCATAAAACGCAAACACTCATTGGTTAGCTAAAGGAAATCATCAGAAGCAAGCAGGTGTTCTTCAACCTGTAAATGTGAATTATCTATGCCATGCTACAATGTAGGATTCAGAAAAACATGGTGAAATGTCTGAAAGGTCGGACACAGGCGAGAGCGTATTTGGAGATGGAGACAGAGACCAACACACCTCCCTCATCCTTGGCCCTATCTCGAAGAATTTTTAGATATAGTCATAAAATTGAGCTTTCAATTCATATAGTGGCATCTGGCTTTTTTTTGTTTAACGGTTACTTTATACTTTCATACTTTAAGTAGTTTTTGGAGCACATACTTTTTCACTTCTACTTGAGTTAAGAGGTCAAATTAATACTTCAACTTGTTTTTAAACCGCAGTATCTATACTTCTACTTAAGTAACAAATGTGTGTACTTTTGACACCACTGGAAGTAATTGATTGATTGGTTTCCTCACATCATTAAAGACTCAGGAATAGCTCAGGGTTATTTGTTCAGGACTTGAAGTTTAACCAGAGGACTTAGACTGTAGAAGCAGCCAAGGGCTGAACTGGGTCTAGTTTAGATGACGTGGTTCTGTTGGATCCCTTCTGAGATCTACAGTTCGCACTGGGGCAGTTCACCACCGGAGATGAGAATCAGCTCCTCCAAGTCTGAGGCCTTAGTTCTCTACTCTGAAAGGTGGATTGTCTCCTTCAGGTCAGAGGAGAGTCCCTGCCTCGACTGGAGGACTCAAGTACTTTGGGGGTTCTGTTCAGGAGAGGAGAATGAGGTAGGAGATGGATAGATGGATCAGTGCTGCTGCTATGATGCTGCAGCCTGTGGTGGTGAAAAGGCAGGAAAGCAACGACTAGGTCCCACATCAGATAGATGCAAACTTCAATTTACAGTAAGACTGACTTGTGGCACTGTGATTATTAATAATAATTTAACTTTATTAATCTAATATTGGAGAAATTTACCTCTGCATTTAACCAATCCCCTTGGGGAGCAGGGGGCTGCCACTGTGCAGTGCCTGGGGAGTAATTTGGGGTTAAGGGTCTTGCTCAGGAACCCAGAATGGAAGCAGTGGGATTTGACACTTGTAACTTTCTAAGAGCACAAGCGTGCTGCTCTAGTTAGAGCAGCATGACTTTGATCTGAGTCATACTCGTTATCAGGTGTTTATCAGTTCAACACAATAAAAAATCAACAAATAGTGTAGACCATAACATGATTTATTGATGTAGACAGTAACAATAAGCACAGATACATGGGGGGATGGAGGGGGTGAAGGTAGATCAAAGTTACAGTTTGAAACAGTAACATATCTATCTATCTATCAGTGAGAGGCTGATAAAATGTCATGGAACAAGAACAAAGTGAGTAAATTCACATGAACCAGCTAAAGCAAACTTAGCCAAGATGAGAAACTAAAACCAAGTTGAATTCAGATAGTATAGTTGGTAACAAAAAAAAAATCTGGATGGATGATAAAGAGGTTTATATAACTGAAATATATCCAGGTTGTATCTATTTGGTTGTTCTCTATAACTTGGCCACTAGATGGCAGCAAAAAACACTAGGATTAAAACACGCTCCAGAAATTAAAAATTTCAGTGACAAAAGCTGAAATAAGCAGTGTTATTTTTTCATTTTTTAATTTTTTTCTTTGCTAGGGGCAGAGGGGTTTTAAAAGCTGACTGAGGTCAGCTGGATGTCTCCATCAATCTCCAGGATGTTGATGTTATGCAGAGGAAAGAAGCGATGGGTGAAGCTGTGGGCAAGCATCTCGTTTACCAGAATACGGAAAGAGCATTCCTTACAGATGATGGTCAGCTGCAAGAAACAAGGTTCAGAGAGGTCATTTCAACTGTTTACTGCTTAGATGTTTTTGGGATTTCTACAGAAAGCCAAACAAAAACCATATACTCAAGTGTGTATCAGCTGTGAGGGATTTTAAAATTAATATCTTCATACCGTGAAAGGCTGTCCTTTCTGGAAGGGCATGGCTCCTCCTCGTTCCTCGGTGCCCCACTGTCCATCCAGCAAGGAGTTTCGGACCACCGTGTTCTCACACAAACGTGGATTATAATGCAGAGCGATTCCATGCAGGTGTCAGAGGTTCACGTAGAACCTGGGAGGAAATGGAACATTAGACAGAAAATGTTTTGAACAAACAAGATTTAACTTTAAATTCAACTCTTACTAGTTCAAATCATCTCATCATGAGGTGAGACAGTAGGAGGCATTGTGTGACTTTACAGAATTAAAGGAATAGTACACCCAAAACATGATTAGCCTTCATTTTTACTACTGAACAACACTCTGGAGTACTTTTTTGATATCTCAAATGCATCTGGAGATCTGGGAGGCTTCTTGCTGTCTGCTGACATTCAAATAATATGGAGGTCTATGGTGCCGAGACAGAAAGGTCATAAAAGGATCCACAAAAAGTCAATATTCTCCATACTTTCGTCCAATGTATTCCAAGTTTCTTGAGTGGGTAGCATCCAGAATTTACTCGAAACGACGTCATTTAGAATGTTTTTAGAGCATAAACAGTCAGTGTATAGGATTTCCTGAAAGCGCTGGCGCGCGCTTTCATGGCAGCTACCAGATGAAAGTCGCATTCAGCTTCGGCAAAGAACTCATGCTCTTCCCTCAACACTGAAGTCCTCAGACATTTTTCTTTTCGTTGTTTCTTTCTTTGCACAGGTAAACAGCACATTTCTTCTTCTACGCTTGTATTATCGGCAGAGCAGATGCTGAATGCACACTTTTCATCTGGTTTGGTCTGCGGCTTCCGTAGCGTCACTCGTGAAGCGCGCTTTCAGGAAATCCTATACACTACTGTTTATGCTCACTAAAACATTCCTAAATGACTTTGTTTCGAGTAAATTCTAGATGCTACCCACTCAGGACACTTGGAATACATTGGACTCCAGCAGTATGGAGAATATTGAAACGTTTTCGTGGACTTTATGGACCTTTCTGTCTCGGGCACCATAGACCTCCATTATTTGATGTCAGCAAACAGCAAGAAGCCTCCCAGATCTCCAGATGCATTTGAGATATCAAAAAGTACTCCAGAGTGTTGTTTCAGCATGGGGTGAGTAGAAAATGAGGAGGCTGAATCATGCTTTTGGGTGTACTATTCCTTTAACCATTTTTGTTGGGATCTGGAGGTCTGTCCACTTTTCTCCACCAGAGGGCGTTCTAGGTCTCCTGGAACTGGAGCTGATTGCACCACCTGTTGCTCGTTTGCTCATCAGGAGACCAGTATATAAGGAGGCAGAGGACATCACTCCGGCGCCAGAGTGTTTTGCCAGTTATGGTTAGCAAACCTGAGCCAACCTGCCTGTCTGAATCTCTGACTCCCTGAAAGCCTGAACCTGAACCTAATCTGTTTTGTCCTCTCTGCTTCCCAGGTTGAACCTGTCTGAAACCATAAACCCTGAAGAGTTTCTCTGTTGGAAATCTGTCTATCTGATCTCTGAAGAACCCTGGAGAATCAAACCAGTCAAAGACCTGCCTGCCCGCTCTCTTAAGAATCTGAAAGGGAAACTCAAACCTGTGATCTGCAAGCACTCAAACCTAGCTCCGCCTCCGCTAAGCCCTCAGCCTGCCGACAGCCTCTGGACCCTCCTGGTTCCCCCCCTCTGCCGCTCTGCTCAAACTTCAGAACAGGTACAGACCTGCACTCTCACATCCTGCAAATTACCTGGACATCAGCTAACCCCTCTGTCCCCCTCCGCAGTGAACCCAGTTGTGACCCGTCCTGGATCTGATTATCCCTTGGATCAGTTCTTTATTGACACTGTGTTTATTCAATAAATCTTTGAACTTTTCTCCTGTTTCCGTGTGTTCTGCATGTGGGTTAGGAACCTTAAACCAAACATGACACATTTCTGCTAATCTTTCTCCTGTGTTTGACTGGTGAAAGTCTCTTTATTTATTTTCTGTTCACTGAAAGTTTCACTTTTGCTGAATTTGAATTTTCATGTTTTAAATTCTTTTTTGGGGTTTTAAAAATGTAATTCTTTTCAAATTGCATTTTACTGATCACATTTTCTTCAATTCTGGGGCAGATTTTTCTCTGGAGGACTGAAGAATCATTTGTATTGATCTGCATTGACGTCAGCATTAACATTTTTATTGGTTAATATGTGTGTCAAAAGCAAGCGTTTTGAAGTGGTCTTAACTGAAAAGATTCTAAGCTGCAATTTTTAAAATAAAAAAAATATATACCTAAATTTGAAAAAAAAAAAAAAATAATCTGTAATAAATTTGAAATATATTACATTGAAAACATAAAATATGTAAGGAACTGTTTACATTTTTTTCTTAAATTAAATACATATATTTTTTTTGCAAAAAAAAAATAAAGTGATCTGCCTAGCTTCCATCGAATCAGAGGGACATTATGCCAGGATCTCTAGATATCATGACAATCATAACCTGGCTGACACTGTATGACTTTTATAGGATGTACTTCAACTTTCAATTCCTAAACCTCTGCTGTTAAGGTTTGATCTGTACATGAAATGAAATAAAGGTAGTTTTTTTTTTTCTTTACCGATTTCCTTTGGGGTGGAAGACTCCTTTAATGGTGATGGTTCTGCCTGGCTGCAATCCACAACTGATGAGGTTCTTATATGGAAGAGCCTGTGCAAATAGGGATAAGAGAGTACAGATGAGCCAGTGTTTGGATGAAATAATGAAGAGCAGAGCAGAGAATAACCTTCAGTCAGCCTGAGGATTTGTCTTGTTTCCAAAAAACTGATTTGTTTAATCACCACAGTCGAGAATGAAATTGAAATTTTCTGTGTCTCTTCTGTCAGTCAGCCTTTGTTGAAAATTTAAAATGCTTTTATAAATAAAGTTTTATTTATAAAACTGCAAACTGGTTGGAAAGAAATTAGGAGGATATTTCATTTAAAGGGGAACACCGTTTTTTTTACATTGGGCCCTTGATTTTACGCTATTACATCATGTTCTACTCATCCATATGAGTTTTGTGTCATTTGGAGCTGTTCTGAAGATATTCCATTAGGTTCTATCCAAGTAACATCTTCCTATGGGCAATGACTTGAAGGCACAAACTAAACTGTTCATAATTTATTCTTTATGATCACGCCAGCATTCATAACATGTAGCCGAATCACTGTCCCCAGACATCCGCAGTTATATTTTTTCATATTTATTATTTTTTGTAAAAAATAATTATATGATAAGATTATATGATTAATTGCATGATAGGTATAATGGAAATTAGTTTAATTCATTATTTATCCTTTTGCACCACAGGATGTTTAGGTCCAAAAATACATAAAACAAGTATACAACAAATAACGAAAAAAATAAAACAGAAAATCTGAACCTGAAAAACTCTGAAGCTTTAATCCATTTCCTTTCTGTCTAGAATAGATTAAAGTCTCTATAGTGCCGCAAATAAACAAGAAATAAAAGAAGTCTGTACAGAAGTCAGCAAAGGACCGAGAGTTGAAGCAGAAACAATTAGAATAAAAAATAAATAGAAAAAGTTTCTCAGACCATCTGTGTCAAATTAGAAATAGGAAAAGGCCATAAAGAAAAAATAAAAAATAACAAAAAAACTTCGGTTCTGCAAGAAGCAACATCTCTGATTAAACCGCCTGGATCAGTTTGACAGGAATGACCGTTAGAATCATTTCAGCCCAGATGTCAAGTGAATACCTGCAGCAGGTTGGGTTTCTAACGGTAACAGTGAGAGCAGCTTCCAGCCTGAGCCTCAGAGTAAAGAAAACAAAGTTCATCACTCACCTGGTTGGAACAGGAGCACTCGTTGAAAGCCATGATCGGAACAAAGCAGCTGGAAGAAGCTCTGAGAGGAGAAAACTCTGCTTCTCTGGGTTTACACACAAAGAATGGAGGATTTTAGGAAGCGTTGCTGCTTTAAACCAAACTTCCCAGGAGAAGGAGGAGTTTAAATCTTAATTTTAGGACTGCCAACTTTTCACCACACCTTGAGGTGAGATTTTGAAATAGTTTGTACAGGAAACCCTGTCAGGGTTAGATGAGGGTAGGAGCAGCTAAAGGTTGGAGGTTTCCAGAGAATTTAAATGAAATAAAGTGACGAAATGTGGAATTTTTATAAAACAGTAAATGTTACTGAGTAACAATAAGTGGTCGGTAGCTATGTGGAGCATGTTGCTCACAATATACATTATTTTCTATATTCTGGTTATTTTTAGAGAATTGATGTAAAGCAGAATAGTCCCTACTAAAATACTTGCATCTTAAATATACTTTAAACTAAGAATTTCACAACTTTGTTCATTAATTATTCTCTGCAGTTCAAGTAAATTAAACAATGGGGAACTAATAATACAGGAACCAGGACAATTGACACCTATGCAAACTACACTGTCTATGAATATTTGGTAATAGGCTAAGGATTAAAAGCGTCTTTCAATTTGTTATTAGTTTTTCTTACATTTGACAAAACGGCTAAACAATTCAGACCTTCTGTAGATTTTATTAAAACTCACCATGACAGGAGACAGCACTTCTCTGGTTGTTTCAGTTTGGAAGGTGTGATGGAAGTAAAGTTTTTAAACATATTCAATGTAACAAAGTAAAGATAAATGAATATGATAAGTAATAATAAAAGAAGAACATCCCTGTGGTTTCTCCTCTATTAATCCAGGATAACTGAGCTGTTCTGCACATCCTCTCTGAATGTAGTTGGTCTTTTCTTGGGTGGTTGATCTTTTGAAAAATAAATTGCAATGGTTCTTTTTCTTTTTATGGACCTAGAGACAAACCTGGAAGCTTTAAGAATTAAAATGTTTGTGTTGGTTTATTTACTCCTAAATTCCAAAGCGAGATTGTTAAACTAGACTGAGCTGAGTTTTAGTGTGAGAAATTGGGAATATGAAGTAAGAGTGTGTGAAGACACTGAGGTGGGTGAGTCTGACTCCCAATGGGTGAGAGTTGACAGCACTGTAAATTATAGAACTATCCTGCCCATTGGTGGTTCTAGACGGTGGCCATATGGGGCCAATGCCCCCCTAGACCTGACGCTGGCACCTGTGCTGAAAGTATACGGTAAAAATTTGAAATTTAAGTCAATTATTCTTTTTTTTTATGTGTATTTTACCTTTTATTAGCAGGATGGTGAGACAATTTACTAATGGAATGAGATGATCCACATTTAAAAACAAGAAAAAAAATCAATATTTTATTTTAAGTGGATAATATGTAATTATCTGATTTTGGGGACAAAACAATCATTCTTGTTAGAGTCATAAAAAATAAATATTTTGGTTATAGTACTTTTTAGAATTTTTGTGGGATGCCATTTTTTCTATAATTTTGTCATTTGTTGTAAGGTTAAACTCAGTACAATTCTGTTTTATTGCGAAGTTTACTTCTATGTTAAAAGGCCTTTTTCCTGTTTTTAGGTTTTTTTTCCCGTAAATGCATATAGACTGCAGGAGGGTTGCGCAGCAAAAAGTTACACAGTTTTTGACTTTGTATACAATTTTTTGGTTTTTTTTTTTTTTTAAAGGAAATAAATTGTACTGTGAATATTTTGTTTGACATATTTGTTGGATAAACTTCATGGTTTTTCACGTGTTCTTTACTTATCCAGAAGGGCAATTAGAATGACACAGATATTGGATCTGTTGCCGTAAAATTAGTCAAAATCGAATATAACCTCCAAGGAAAGGACATCCAAAATAAAGAAGGAATCTAAAAAGGAGCCCTTTCACAGGCCTGTAGGTGCACAGTGAGTAGAAGTGCTGCAAACGCTAATGATAAAGCCCAATGAATTAATTGCAGAACCTCTCGGTCTTACTGGATAAAAGTTCTTCATGGAGGCTTCTTGTGGATGTTCCCAAATTTGTTTGGAGTGACGGATTGAAGTTAAAAAAAAAGAAGAAGAAAAGGAAAATGAGCAATTGCTTGTGGGTGCACCAGACGCACCACATGCAGGTGACCACAAGGGGAATCCAAAGTAGACTCAAACGGCACTTGAAAAGAAACTACACAGGCTTATTGGACAAAGAGGAGCAAAAATTTCTCAGATTACAGCTAAAATGAAGGATACAGACAGTATGAAGGGCAATGAAGAGCATGTTAATCAAGTAGAATCAGAAACACTGCAAAGTTTTTACAAGCTGCATGAAGAGTTCATATTGTTAAATAACAATGTTGTGCAGATGTTAACTGAAGATGAAGCTAATGCTGATCAATATTACTGGTATGAGCAGTACTCCAGTTGAGGGGGGATGGCATCCCCCTTCTTAAAGGAACCAGTCTATATGTACATTATAATATTTTTATTTTGTTACTGTTGCACTCTCAGCAATATGAAAGCACTGAATAGCTGTATGTTATTAAAATTTGTGTTTGGGCTTATTTTTAGCTTAATACAAAAACCTAACAAAAGCCTTTAAATGCTGTAACTGCAGGTTCATCATCCCCAACCCTTATAGCAGGGGTAACCAATTAATGATCAGCAGGGTCCGAATAAAGGTCTGGAGACATTTCTAATGATCTCACTTTAAACAGATTTTAACACTGAAATAAAATGAGGTGTTAATGCATTCATGTTATATATAGATTTTTTTAAATTAAAAAAATAAAACTAAAAACGAAAGACATTTTTCTATTTTAAAATAAAATCTAAAGTGTTTTTTTTTTTTAAGTAGGGAACAACAGTCGTTTGGTATATAGACAATTTCCTGATTCCCATATTTTATAAAACACCTGAAATGACCGTTTGTTTTTTATTTCTTTTTTCTGTCTTAATGAGAGCAGTGGGCTTTATGCTGCCCTGCAAGGCATTTAATCTCGGTTTGAATGGAGACAAAGCCATTCTAAAGCACATATAAAGGAGTTCATTTTGAGCCTCGATCAATATTTATTTCTGATTCTGTTCATGGTTGAGAATCCTGCTTCACAGCAGCAGGTTGAGCCAAACATCCTCTAAATGTTCAGGCTCTGCTCCGCTTCGGTCTGGTTACTTTTGCAATCAAACCAAACAGGAAAAAGAACGGCGAGAAGATCCGGGTTGTCAAATTAAAATATAGTAACAACAGATCAGTAACTACAAATTAGAGCATAATTCTTATATATTTCAAAAAACTAACACCATTTATTTAAAATGTTGGATGCAAACTATTGGTACTTCAACAGACCAGGAAGCAGATTTCTCATCTCCATTAGAAACCGCAGATATGCTGGATGCTGATGGGGATTTTTTTTACATGTCATATTAAATAAAGCGTTCATTTCTGCATGTTTTGCTCCTACGAATTTAATGATAATATTGCGCATGCTCTCCTCGAGCTCCAAGGATAAGTCAGAGCGGAGCGATATGGGAGGAACTGCGGGGGCTGTAGGCTTTGCTTTTCGCAGGATGTCTGGAGCGCTGCGGGGCGGAGCGGAGAATGTGGAATTTGGGGGTAACAGGAGAAGCGGCGCAAGTGACGTTTAGACACTGTCGTCAGACAACATGCGGTCATTTATAAATGTTTTAAATCAGGTTTGGTCCGGATTAGCCAGTAGGTGGATCCACATCCGGACCGTAGTCCGCTAATCCGTGACCTCTGCTTTATAGTGTCCCCACCAACTTTCATTACAAAGCTACACCCTTGCAGATAACAACCCTTTGAGTTATCTTCATTCAGCCAAACTTAGTTTTATGGAGCACCGTTGGGCTGCTTAACATTCTGCGTTTGATTTCCATATAAAGTATCATTCTGGACACAGCAATACCAATGCTGATGCACTCTCTTGCCATCCAACATCAGGTATCAGCCTGGCAAAACTCTTGTCTTGCACCAAGAGGTTTTTCAGTGTGCCCCATGTCCTGTTCCAGTGTCAGCAACCCAATCAGTGGTGACAGTTCTGCCATCTCATTCTGTATCTGACCTTTGTGCTTTGCAGGAAGCTGATCCTCTCCTGAAGGACATTTTGGGTTTTTGGAAGTTTATCCTGTGGCTGAGGAAAGATGGCATTATCCTAAACTGGTTTTGGTTCTTTTGAAACCAAGAAAAGTTGGGGTCGTCTTGTGGAGAGAGATGGTGATCAAGTCCATCGATCAGATGGTGGTGAGGAGATGTTACAGCTTTTTTGCCATAATTTCTTAAGCAGGATGTTCTGATCCAATTACATCAAGAGCATGGACACCAGGGTGTGGAATGCACCACCAAGTTGGTACGGCAGCCCTGTCACTCACCTGGGATGTCTAATGACATTAAACAGTGGGTACAAGAGGGTAAATGGTAAGATGTTTACCAAAATGTCATCAACACACATCAAATAACTGTCTGCTACTGGGTATATTTGGTCTCCTAAGAAAAACAAAGTTGAGATAGTTAGTTATATTTTCACATTGTTATTCTGCAAAGTCAAAGATTTCATACCATATGGGTCTTTCTACAAACACTGGAGTTAAATTTGCATGTTTAAACCATGACAATACCAATGTTATATTGCATTTTTCTGTGGTACATTGATTCCACCACTGTCTGCAAAACCACAATTGGCGAAACATTCATATTCAGCACTGTAATCAATTTCATAATCAGTAGGTGCGGCGCTTTGTGTGGTGCTGAGGTTAAATTCAGCACACAATCAATCAAACCTGTGTCCCTCCCAGTTCAAGTTCCATACATACAGTAGTCTGCAACTTTACTGCTCATTGGTAATCTAAACAATGACACAAGATCCTCTCTGGGAGTAAACTCAACTTTCTGAAATTTACTTCTTTGCACTTCTGCACACTGTACAGAATTAGATCTTTCTGGAACAACAATCAGAGGTCCTCCAGGAGCACCAGACCAAATTAAACAATCATTCGCTGTTAATTCTTTAGCCGCATATCATAACCAATTATACCATATATTCTGAATTGCCCTCTGCCATAGAGCATCACCTCTTGGTCTGAACCTATGCCATTTAATGTCTTGTCATCTATTCACCGATCAATAACAGCAAGCATCTATCTTTTACCATTGACCGATTTTATCATGTCGACATAGTCCATCCACAGGTGTTTAAATGGTCCTTCTGGGACGGGATGTGACCTATTGGCGACTTAATGTCTTTCCGAACTTGATTGTGTGCACATATGTCACATTGGCTCAAGTTTAATCAACCAACACTTGCACGTACGGGGACCAATAACCTTGTTCGCTCAACTGGTTCAACACTTTTCGTCTGTCACAATGGCATAACCCATGTGCTTCTGAAATTAATATTGTCAAGTGTGCTACCGGCAGCATCAAATGACCAGCCTTCACAAACCTTTATCACTTTCTGTAGTGCCTCTTTGTGCCCAAAGAGCAAAGATTCCACTCTTGCTATTACAGCGGCCTGGCACCTGGATGCCTGGTTGGTGGCTTCGTCTGCTGCGTTGTTTCCTTTCACTGTAAACTCACTGCTGCTCATGTGTGCTTTACATTTTATTATTATTACACTTTCGAGGGCTGGCCAGCATTGTAATGCCCATAACCTGCCACGATCTCTTGGTCATGCCGTAGGATCTAGTCAGCAAGACTCAAACACAGTTTGCCATTTTTCGCCTCTGTGAGGTGCATGTGTCTTTGTTTCCCCTACATGTCAGCTGTCTAAGTGGCTGGTTAGCTTGATCTGCTCATCTAAAATCTTAAGTGCCACTTGTGCAATCTGTGGTGGGGCTTTGGTGCTATACCTGCCGTATGTTTCTGCAGCATTGCTCTGCTGGTTTTGGCAGCTGCAGCTGGAGGTTGTTGCAGCATGTGGCTTCCATCTAGTCCTCACCTGCTGGTCCACTTTCTCCCTGGTTAGGCTGTGTTTCCACTCCTGGGTAAGCTACCTGTTAAGATTTTAATTTACTTTGCCTGAATGTACAGGTTTTCTGGTTTAGGGTTGTCTTGAAGCTGCAGTGCTTTGGACGCTCTGCTGTCTGGTTTGTCGGGCTGCTCTCAACAAAACCTGTTGCTGCTTGGACAGGCTGAGCGAGCGGGGCATGACTCCTCTGATCCTATTGAAAGACATATGAAATTGGACAATGACAATTTGTTCCACTGTTTGAAGTGCTTGCTTTTTCTTTTACCGTTTAAATTACTAATGTATTTGCTCTTATTTTGATTTACTCATTTTTTTCCTTTTGCACTTTATGTTTTGTTGGTTAATTTATTTATTTGGAATAATTTTAATTACCCTTATTTCCTATGTTCCTTTTTCTTTTCAGGGACCGAGCAGCCATGTTTTAACACAAAGAAATGTTTTAATAAAATTGTTAGATAAAATATTGTCGACTATTCTGTGTTCTCATGCATCTTGTTTAAAAAGTTCTTAACAACTGATTATAGAAGGAAGACTATTTATTCAATCTCCTTTACTTTAAAATTTTATTCTCAGAGGTTTTGTTTTTTTAAATTAAGACTAAACATTAAGATGAATATGTTGCCTGGAAAGTCACTCTGAAGCTCATAAAGTCTCAGATGTATGATCCTATGTGACAACCAGTGTATGTCAGTGTGAAGCAGCAGCTGTTGGTGCTCTGAGCTTCTCTCATGATGAAGGGTTTTACACAGTCTGGGATTCAGTGGCTGAGATTGGATGAAGTTTATCATCTTTACAGCATCCATAACAGCACTTTAACCCTAATACTAGCCAGTGCTCCATTATAAATAATGTTATTCTTCCCTTTAATGTTGGAATTTACCCTTTTTAATCAATTGAAAGTTTCTGAAGGCTACAGATCAGATAAGTGGAGCATAAGAACTAAAACCTGCTTTTTCCTTTTTTGTCTCTGGTTCTGCCGGGTAGATTTGATCCAGTAGACCTGAAAGGTCTGCTGTTGATCCACTGAAAGCAAGTCTTTAGCAAAGCCATTCACTGAGTTCTACACTAACAGGAGGATTTTAGTCTTTCTCAGAAATAGAGGAAGCCAGTGTAAGGACTTCAGAACTGGGCTGATGTTTGGTACTTTCCTAGTTCTAGTGAGGATGCAGGCAGCAGCTTTCTGGATCAGCTGCAGCTGCCTGATCTGATGCAGGGATCAATTTTACTAAAAATGGACGAAGCAGGAATTAGTTTATCAAGGTCCTACTGAGACATTATTCCTTTAATCCTGGAGATGTTCTTTAGGGGATAGAAGGATGACTGTGTTTCTGTCTCTATGATCCTCTGAAGGTTCAGTTCCATCTCTACACACATCCTGCTTCTAGCATTTAGAAAATCATATTCTAACATTTATAAATATACCTGAATTCCAGAATCTTTCAAATATTTCAATATGTAAGGGAAGTGATGCTCAGCTTCAAGCAGCATCACAGCAAAGGAAAGAATCAAAAAACTCATTTGAACTTATTTGTTTTCCAAAGTTGAATAGAACTGCAAATCAGATCACACTATATCCACACATCTGCATAAAGATATAATTTCAATCTGGAAAAACTCACACAAAGAGAAAAGACAATTAGTAGAAATTTATTGATACAATTACTTTGACTTTGGTGCTCAGACCTCGGCAGGAAACATAGCCCTTACTTTTGATAGATATGCATGAACAGGTGCAAAGAATAGGGCTGTTTCCCCCCCAAGCCTAAAACTGGTGGTGGAGTGGAGATAGATGAAGTTGGTCAGTCTGTGGACATTAAGGAAATACCCATATTTGGTCCTCAGTGGCAACAGTCATTGAGTCCCCAAACTCGGTCCTCGAGGGCCGCTGTCCTGCAGGTTTTAGAGGTTTTCCCTGCTTTAGCACAGCTGATTATAATGAATGCAGTAGAGCAAAAGCCTGTTAATCAACTATCAATTAAAATCAGCTGTGCTGGAGCAGAGAAACATCTAAAACCTGCAGGACAGCGGCCCTTGAGGACTGAGTTTGGGGATGCCTGCTTTAAGATGTTTATTGTGCTCCCCTGGTAAAATATCTTGTTAAATCAGATTTTATTATGTTTATGACACACATCCCTACTAACTGGGTGGTAAAACAATAGATGAAAGAGGGATTTGAGCACTAGTAATGATCAAAAAATTTATTCTGCACATACATGAAATAAATACACCACAACTTCTTCTAACAAAAATCATTCAGCTCCAAGTCAAACATATTTCAGTTTAACACTCTCAACTAAGACTAGTGAAACTAAACTTGTCATGATTGGTTTAAGGAATCTCAACCAAATGCAGAGAAACCACTCAGAGACCAAGGAGAAAAGTTTAACAGGTTTATTTGTGGTATGATGACTGGGGTTGGATCTGGAACTTAGTGAACTGGTGAACCGGAACTGGAAGTCAGAAGGGAAGATCACAGAGATCAGTTCAGGGACCGTGGGAATTTTGGCTGCTGTTAAATTTACACAAGAGAGGGACTCATGTTTGAGGGGGCCCTTGTCAATCCTTGTATCCAGTCTGTGTGGGATTATCTAGAGAATAGGGAACACATAAGACAGCGGACAGGTAGACAAATGTTGGACATGGAGGAGTAATGAAGCAGACTGTCACTCGGATTTCCGATGGGAACTTGAACGGATCATGTGGAGGTTTTCCCCTGCTCAGTGTGAACTCAGCTTTTCCTTCCAGGGAGAGAAGGTCCAGGTATCCAGTTAAACAGCAAGACTTCCTGCCGAAGAACAAAGACAAAAGAACATGTCTCAGAGAAACAAAGCTCAGGTTAGACTCAGCTAATCTCAGCTTGGCTAGAGTACCCAAAACTGGCAAAAACACTCTGGCGTCGAGGTAGTGGCAGCCCACAGCTGCAATACTCATCCAGGTAATGGTCCAATGAGCTGCAGGTGTGCAGGGAGACGTAACAAAGACAGGGTGCCTCCTGGTGGTGTAAAAAAAACGCACAAACAGACCACACAAACTGGATTCCTAACAGTAGATGTGATTTGAAATGTTTTGTGGATGTGATTTTAAAAAAGGTTTGTTTTTACATTTCTAGCTTGTAGATGTGATTTGAAAACTTTTACATGTCAGTGCAGGTTTTACATAGTGCGGGAAAGGAGCAATGGGAAAGGAGCCGGCAAATGTTTTAAAGCTTGGTTGATGGATATGATGGGAATACCCTCATTTGAGATAATTTGCCACTTCACTCACATTCGGAAGGGTGTTAGGTGTGTGTGTCTGTGTGTGTGTGTGGGTGTGCGTGTGTCGTGCGCGTGTGTGTGTGTGTGTGTGTGTGTGTGTGCGTGCGTGTGTGTGTGCATGTGTCTGTTGGCTTGGGAGTAAAGCAACAGGTGAAAAGTTGAAGTAATGCTTACTCAACCAAATGGTTTGGTTCTTGGGAACTGTCTTTTTTGTATTACCCATGATGCGGAACAGCTGGTTTATGTTTGAATGGGAAGAAAAACATTGAGGAAGTAAAAATGTGTCGGTGCATGTCTGTGTGGAAGTTTGTGGGACATAAAGGGTCATAAGCCAAACAGTTTTTCAGGTGTGGGGTCATAGAGTTCATAAGTCACAGAGGTCATAAGTTATCAATCTTTTTTTTTTTGCTTGGAAACATGCAAATTGAAACTTACGAGCGGGTCGTTTGATTCCAGTGTTAGCCTGGAATATCTGAAACCTGTCTCTGATTGTGAAAGGTCGGTCATTAAAGGGGTTTTGTAAGGTTCTGATGACTAGGAAATTGTGTTCCAGTGGGTGGTGTGAGTTAAAAAGATCTTCCTTTACAATCAGAATCAAAATCAGACATACTTTAATAATCCCGGTGGGAAATTACAGGACTTGATAGGGCTTTTTTGTCTCATACCATTCACTGGAACACAAACTCTTAGTCATCAGAACCTTGCAACACCAAGCAGAACATGTCCCTACTAAAACAGAAGGGAAGCACAAAGAACAGAAACACATCAAAGATGCTCTCCAAAACTGTGGAAACACAAACTGGGTGTTTATCAAATCAGCAAAGAAATCCAAAAGACATGCAGCCAGCGGCGTAGGAAGCGGGGGGAAGGGGGGGGGACATGTCCCCCCCAATATAAAAGCCAGGTGGATATGTCCCCCCCAAAAATTGTACCGCAAAATATTAGATTTTGACAATTTTTTAACTATCGTGCTTTTATTTTGAAGGCGCAGCATAGCGTTACGTCACTGTACTCCCCCTCCCCTCTGTGAACTGCTGAGTGTTTGAGCTCTCAGAAGGGAGGGAAACAGCGATACAGAAAGTCAGAAACTTGTTAATGAGGTAAAATTGTCTGTCGGGATTGCTGCTATGAATATTGCTTATTTATAACGTGTTGTTGTCATTTCACTTTCATATATAGAAACTGAATCTTTTTGGTTTAGTCATCTTAGTCTTGTAGGAAGAGGATTAGGGCCACTGAAAAAAGTTAACTGATTTTTAATTTTTTTTTTAGTTTAACGTGGGGGGGAAAAGTCAGAATTCTGACTTTTCTCAGAATTCAGACTTTTTTCTTCTGACTTTTTCTCAGATTTCTGACTTTAATCTCAGAATTCTGACTGTTTTTTTTCTCAGAAATCTGACAGATGATTAATATTTCTAATCAATTTACAGCTTTTTTTGGTGGGGGGGGGTACTATACAGATACATAAAAACAAGAAGGTCTAACTAAAAAATAACCAGAATATATGTTTAGAGTAAAGATTGACTACTTGTGTTTACACAAGCACACAATTTCAAATCTGCTGAGCTTGCTGTGCAAGAAAATGTAAAATATACGTATAAAGAAATATAACAGGAAGTACTGCTAAAACATAAACTAAATGTTAAATAAAATTCTTCAGATTTGGAAATTTGGAAGGAATACATAATTCTGAAATTAATCAACAAATCTGGTAAAAATAAATAAATAAATAAAAAATAAAAGTTGCACTTTTTTACTTGAGGAATTTGTTGAATAACTTCATAATTATGAGTTTAACTAGTTGGAGGTAATGCTACACTTCTCTGCTTCCTGTCCTGCTCATAAAAGGTAAACATTATAAACCCACCATCCATTTTCTACACTATTTGGAAAACACAACACAAATGTAATATAACAAAAGTATGTTTAAAAACAAACATGTTAGCATCCAGCCATAGCCATGTCTGTTTTAGAGACTAGCTCTCTTGTTTTAATGACCTTCTGCTCCTCCATTTATAAGGGGGACCCCTCGGGCACGTAAAAAGTTGCCTAATTCCGTCATTTTCCACCAATGTGTCACTGGCTCTCTCAAACAACTCACATCTTTGTCAGTGAAGCTGAATGCTCCACATCTCTGCCTTCATGGTGCCCATATACATTAAGATCCAAAATTCTGAGAAAAAAGTCAGAATTCTGAGATTAAAGTCAGAATTCTGAGAAAAAAAAGTCTTAATTCTGAAAATAAAAGTCAGAATTCTGACTTTTTCCCGTATTAAACTGAAATAAAATGTAAAAATCACTTAACTTTTTTTTTTTTTTTTCAGTGGCCCTAATCCTCTTCCGTAGTCTTGGGCTGATCACTCATCCAATATTTAACTGCTAACTTTCTCTAGACGTTTGCCACGCTAGCCAAAATGTTTTTTTTATATATTTTTTTTTATATCTCATTTCAGTACAATGCCACCACCAACTAAAAGGCTGAAACAGCAGTAGGACTTACTCAGATTTTTTAAAAAGAGAAACGTCAGTGTGAGTAACAGTCACCTAACACAACTTGTGTTGAAATTAGCCCGGTCTGGGCGTGCGTTTTACGAGGATTTTTTATTTTTTGCATGGTTTTGATTCGCCGAAATGGACAGATGTGATACCTGTCGCGCTCCTTATCGTTAGTTAACCACAGGGAGAATTAATTATAATTCTTAGCAGCGGCAGCCGCATTGGTCGCGGGTGCAGCGGACTGCTGCACAACCACTAATTAACCAACTAATTAACTTCTGCATCTTTATTTCCTCAAATAAACTGCTGGCTCCTCTTTTTACACTATAAACAGATTAACACAACATTGACAACTCTGTAGTTTTCTCTGTTCTGTACTGCAAATTGGAATTAAAGGCGCCATTTCTACCAAAGGTCTGGACAGACTGGCCACCTGTCTAGGGTGGACCCCGCACCAGCACCTCCCGACCCCACTAAGGGACAGGGTGTACAGAAAATGGAAGGATAGATGGATTTCTACCAAAGGTTTAGAATGCGTTTTTGAACCAGATGCTTCAAAGCGCCCTGTCCATAATTCTTCACCACACTGTCAGCTCCCTCTGTCAGTCAACCTATATAAATTCATTTTTGACCATTATTGCAAGTTTGACAAAATAAAACATATCAAACTTTGCACTTGTGGTGGCCCACTGAATTGTTTTGATTTTCTAGTGCGATGCGGACACTAAATATGCCAAGGGCTGAAGCCCTTGAAAGACATCTCCCTTTGCTTAATAAAATACTCCAGTCATTTTGTTTGGTGATATGGTGAGTAGAAAATGAAGGCTAATTATGTTTTGGTGTGTACTATTCTTCCTTTAAGGATAGGGGTGGATATAACGTGGCCCCCCATCGGCATATTTCCGCCTTAAAACTGGAACACATCGGACACATCGCCACCCCAACCTATTATTTTAAACTTTATGATTAATCGCAGCTTGAAAGTTTCTAAAGTCTAAAAAAATATATATATATACTACTTTCTTCTTTCTTCCTCAAAACTCTTTTTTACAGACTTAAAACTTCTAAAGACGAGGGAAAATATTGATACATTAAAATAATCACATTAACTATCTTCATATGCTGATATATTGCTATTTAAAAACACCATATCAATCTCTTTTACTAATAGAAATATTACTATATTAAATCTAAATATTTGCCATATTTACTTATATATATGTTAGATATATTAACACAGTATTGATCTATTTTACTATGAAAAAATCTCACAAAAATTTGCAAAATATCCACGAGAGTTTGTAACAGAATCCATGAAATTTAATGAGATTTTAAATTAAAATAGATCGGAGCACCACACGCTTTTAAAAATCATATTGTACGTATCAGCATATGAAAATATATTTGAGGTGTATTATTTTCAAAGTGTCAGAAATGGATAACAAAACTGCTATTTTCAATGACTACTTATTTTTGTCCAGCTTTAACATCGAATATCGATCTCGGTTATCGGCTAAATGAGTTTTAAAATATAAAACATATCGGACCATGACCAAAATCCCAATATCGCGGCATCCCTAGTTAACGGTCTTGCTCAGGGACCCTGAGTGCCAGCTGTGGTGATCGAACCGGTGTACTTTTAATCTCCCCTCAGAGCACAACTGCTGTAACCACTAGGATCAGAAGTGACCAATAAAAAATCAGCAGGGTCCTCCTGGGAATCCAAAGAAAAATCCTCAACCAGTAAAGGTCCCGGAGACTTAGTCCGGTGTCACGATAATCGGCTAAAATTCACCAATCGCAAGATAAATAAAAACTATCCACGCTCACTTTAATTTATCAGCTACATTATCTCTGCTCAGTGTGCTTCCTCTTTCTATTGATGACACCTCTGGATGAAAAGTATGAACTTAAGTGCTATCCACTGACCAGTAAGTGGGAAAAAATGAGGAGGGAGGAGGAGCGGACTATCGCATCAGGTAGTCAGCTACGCCGCATCATTGTACTTCTTCAGCTTTAGAGCCCCGTTAGGGAGTTAGCGGAGGTAAAAAAACAAACACATCTTATGTTAGGGTGGAAAAGTTTGAAATGGAACTGGTTTCAAAGCCGAACGCAACAGCCGTGCAGTGAGGGAATATTTTGTGATTCAAACCGAATGAGAGAGGGCAAACCTATGGAACCTATAAGCGAAAGCCAGTATGTCGCATTTGTCATAAAACAGTAGCAACTAAGAGCAGAAATACAACCAACCTTCACATGCAGCTAAAGCACAACCACCCACAAGTTTCTCCAGCTGGGGACAAAAAGTACAAGCTGTGTGGCCCGCCTGCGTCTTCAGTTTGCGACAGTCCACCATCATTGAAGCAATTAATCGACAGGCAGCATAAAAAAAGGACGGCACAAAGTGGCGAGCTCTCGCACACAGCGTACGGTAGTTCATTTAATTGCTAAAGAGATGCTTCCATTTAATATTGTTGAAAAGGCTGCATTTCGAAAAATGTCGCAGACATTTGATAGACAGGATGAACTCCCCAGAAAAACATGCATATCACAAACGGCGATTCCACTACAGACTTCATTATCTGGTCTCTTTTGGTTGAATGTAGTTTTTATTTCCGCTGTTTTTATCTTGTATTTAGTTTTTATTCTAAGTGTATTTTTAGTTAACAGAGACTGAGAGTCCATTTGATTTTTATTTCCAGTTTTATTTTGTTAACCAGTTGCAGTGTTAAGTGTTCTGATGAAAATAAATTGTGTTTATCTTTGGCAGGAAATCACATGCATTAATACGTCATTTCCTTTAAATCAGAGTCTTAAAACAATATTATCGTTTATCACAATAAGTTTTGAGACAATTAATCGTTCAGCAAAATTTATCGTGACAGGCCTACAGGAGACATTTTTAATTATAATCAATTACTTTAAATAGAATCTAACACTGAAATAAAACAATTTTTTTTATGCAGCAATGTTATACATTGAATTTCTACATAAAAAAAAATGTAAATTTTTCCATTTTAAAATCTAAAGTGTTTTTTGAATTAGAGAAGGCTGTACCATATTAACAGGAGAGGCAGCGCAAGTGAAGTTAGACACTGTCGTCAGACAACATGTGGTAATTATAAATGTTTTTAATCAGGTTGGGTCCGGATTAGCCAGTAGGTGGGTCTGGATCCGGACTGCGGTCTGCTAATCCGTGAGCTCTGGTCTAGGCCATCACCTCCCCAACTTAGCAGGAAACAACCAATCCTGTTTGGATCAGTGGTTCTGATTTGCCAATCCTTTTCTTTGGGATCCAGGATCATAAAATCCATCTCTGTTTTGAGCCGTTAACGTTGGATTGGATCCATCTGGTCCACATTCCCAGATTGGAAAGTCACCAGATCCCGATCATTTGCGGCAGGATAATGATTTGTTGCCCATCCACCAGCAGATGGCAGTATTAACCATCACTTCTGCATTCAGAAAAACTGATCTCAACTGGCAGATATTTTATGACCCAATACATACTTTACTGCAGAGCAGCGGTGTCAAAAGTTCACACATTTGTTACTCAAGTAGAAGTATAGATACTGCAGTTTAAAAACTGCAAAAAAAAAAAGTATCAACTTGACTTTTACTCAAGTAAAAGTGAAAAAAATGTGCTCCAAAAACTACTTAAAAGTATAAAAGTATAAAGTAACCTTTAAAAAAAAAAAACAGCCAGATGCCACTATATGAATTGAAAGCTCAATTTTTTTTTGACTATTTTTAAAAAATTCTTTGGCGTCAGCACAAATTTGACAAATAGTGTTTCGCGTTCTATGACTCATCCATTCACACTAGTTTTCACTAGATGTGGATGGAGCCAATGATCTGCATTGGATGGAGCACATGACGTAAAATATTTATAAACATTAAACTGAAGCCAAGAGTAATGAGTAACGTTTGTTTTGAAAATGAAAGGAATAGAAAGTACAGACACTTTTTGTGAAAATGTAATTAGTAGAAGTCAAGTAGGAAGAAAAATAAGTAATGGAGTAAAGTATAGATACCTAAAAAGTGTACTTAAGTACAGTAAGGAAGTTTTTGTACTTTGTTGCTTGACACCTCTGCTGCAGACCTAAGCTCAAAAACAGGCTACAAAGGCTACCTTATCCAATTAGCCTGATTGGTGAACAAATGAAAATAAAACTGTACAGATGAAGAGGGTTTAATGTCGGGTTTTTGATCCAATGTTATGCTGGACAACATTTTGGGCCTAAAATCCTTTAATTCATCTTTATTTGGGTCAAAGGGATTCCAATCCTACAAAACTCAGAAAAACTCAAGGTTTGATCTGGATCAGAACCAGGATCGGGTTGCTTGATCTCATTGAAATTTGTAAGCCTTTTTTTTTTTTCTATTTGCATTGATAAATCGTTTTTTAGGATTGGATCAAATCCGTTATCCAAAGTCTGAGTGAATGGCTTTTGAATAAGCAGGCCAGATTTCTCCTCCTCTACCAGATGTTTTCCTCCTCGTTTACATTTCATGGTGCATTCAAGTCCATTTGCAAAGTAGGCCATCTGCTGTTTACTAGATTGATCCTTTCTTTCACAAAACATCCCTCAAATTTTGATTCCTTTACTCGGGGCCCAGATGTTCTAGAAAAGAAAACCTCTAATAACGCTTTAATCGCCCTCTGCTGTATTAACACTTCAACCATGACAAGTTCTTCAAGATCTCAGGAAATACTCAGAGTAACAGTTTTTTCTCAGACAGAAAAGCCAGAATGCGCAGGAAAGTTAGTCTGGAGCAGCACTAAACCTGCTTTGTGATATAAATTAACTTTCTATTTCAGCAGGCGCTGAAATGTACAAGGTGTAATTGAATGCACCATGATGTCATGACCTGGATAGAATTACAAAAAAATAAAGCAGTGTTGTGGATGTCTGACTGCTGGTGCTGCTCAGGCGACTAAAACGACGACTTTGTGGAATAATTGGCCAAATATTTAATCATTGTTGATGAATTCATGATCGATATTAATGTTATTAAATCATTTAGTGACTCTGATTAGCTGCTCACTGTGGGGTTCTGGAGCGCTTTAGAACAGCTACAGCATTAAACTCAGTGCTGCATGGTTTAAAATAAGGACTATGAAATGATGTGATGGAGGTTGAGGAATTAAAACAGGTTAACGGTTAAACAGGCTGAGCTTTTAGGTTCTGATCCAGACGCTTCTCTTTTTTTATGAGAGAAGGTTACTTCTGTGCTGCTGAACCATGATGGTCATGAAGTGTTCTGGAAAGGTCTGGTTTCTGTTTACAGAATGTCTTCTGGAAGAATTTCCCTGGTTTTTATCCAGCGTGTCCACAAGTAATTAAATTATTAAGTTTTAAATTAAGACCTTAATTGGCATTAAAATTCATTAAATTTGATTAGTGTGGCATTTAAAATGCTTTATTTAAAAAAAAAAGGTTTATAAAAACAGTTTCGTCAGATATATTGTATCGAGATATATTTGCACTGAACTGCTTCCGGTTGAAGCTTGAGGCAGAAAAAAAGCTAGAGAATAGGAAACTGCTACTTTCAGCAAAGGTGGCTGGAAAACGAGGAATTCGGGACACGGCTGCAGCCTGTCGATGGTAAAGATGAAGATTTTGCTGTGTTTTACTTGTTTGCATTAAAATAATTTCAAAGAGCATTAAGTTAGAATTAGCCAGTCTTGTATAAAACCTGTTATTGTAACTTTGGAGAATTAAACTGTAGCAGATGTTTTAACTGGAATCTTTAAACATTTCTGGTTAAAATGTTCTGATTAAATCTGATATCCTGCTTTTACTCCATGTGGACGTGTTGTTTTTTCCAGCTGCGTTCCAATGATCCAGTGAGTCAGCAGCTCGATGCTGAAACCACAGGAACCCGGGGTTATCCGGCTCATCCTGAGGAAGGGGAGGCTGAGGTCTGATCGGCCTAAAGTTGAGAGGAAAGTGAAGCTGACTTGAGCTGTTTTATTCTTTCGCCCCTCAGGTTCACGTGTTTGACCCTTCGACCCCTCAGCGGCGTCCCGTCCTGGAGGCCGAGTTCGGGGAGTATCCGCTCACGGCTCTGTCTCTGACCGCCGCGGGGAACGCCGTGGTGGTGGGAAACACCCACGGTCAGATCGCCGTGCTGGACCTGAGGAAGGGGCTGGTCCGCGGCTGTCTGAAGGGGCTGTCGGGCGGCGTGCGTGCCCTGCAGTGCCACGCCTCCCAGCCCCTGGTGGCGTCCTGCGGCCTGGACCGCTTCCTCCGCATCCACAGCCTGGAGGACCGAACGCTGCAGCACAAAGTCTACCTGAAGTCCCGACTGAACTGCCTCCTGCTGGCCAGCAGGGCGCTGCAGAAAGAGGCGGTGGGGGGGCCTGCAGAGGGAGGGGCTGAGCAGGAGGTGAAGGAGGAGGAGGATGAGGTGTGGGACAGCATGGAGCAGGTGGAGGAGGGGGCGACGAAGAGGAAAACACCTGGAGGAGATGAGGTGAAGAAAAAGAAGAAGAATAAAGGAGGAGACTGAGAGGTGTTCAAGGTGTGAGAAGAGTGTGGGAGATTTCAGCGTCTGCAGACTGGAACAGATTTAAAGCTGTTGAACTGATCAAAAGACTTTATTAAACCTAAAAACACCTGAAGACCTTATCGGGTCGGTTCTGATGGATTTGTCTTCAGGTTTCGCATCTTTTACAGTTTATTTTTCTAACTGTAGTTAAATAAAAAAATCCTTTTAATACAAGACTAAAATCTTTTTCTTTTCTATCTGGTGGAAATAACCGTCTAGAGTCAGGAGAACCACTAAGGCCAAAACTTTCTGCTTTACTATGAGCTGAAGGGATTTCCTGAAGATGGCTTCCTTTGGTCTAAAAATGACACCAGAGTTTCCATTTCATGTTAAACCAGTGAAGCGGCAGTTATGGCTCACCATCCAGGGCGGCATCTCATGTAGGGTGGCAGAAGCCTTAAAATATAATAATAAAATTTGAAACTTTATCTGATGTTTAGCAGGTGTGTTTTTTATTGCATTTTATCTTCGTCCTTTATCTGATCAAGCTTTTTATGACTGGCTCCTTTAATGTGTTTTACAAGTAAACAAAGCTTAAATCCGACCTTAAACATGTTGGAAATCCTTCAGTTATGGTTATATTGAAACTATGCTGCAATGTGAAGTGGTTTAGTTTCCTCAGTGGTCTGAACGGGGCAGCAGATGAAGTCCGTATCCAATAAAAGTCTTTCACTTGCTGAAGAAGAAAATCCAACATGGTCAAGTTGTTAAAAAGGAGAAACATGTTTCAGCTTAAAATGTATAAATATAAACACGCCATTGATCCAAATTCCAAAAAAAGTTAAAAAACAATCCACTGGACTTTGTTTCCGAGTATTTAAGGCAACATATTTTGAATGGAAATATTTATCTTTGACAATTACATTTGTGGTCAGAGAAATTAATTCCTTTGGTATCCATTCCTACTATAGGATTGACTGACAATTCTGAAAATTTAGGCTTCAGAACGAAAATTATTATTGGTCTTAGTCTCATTTTAGTCATTACGATATGTGTTTTAGTCTGTTTTAGTTGACTAAAACTTTTAAAGGTTTTAGTTTTAATCAGTTTGATGATGGAAAAAAAAAGTCAACCTTTACAGTTTAGAATAACAGGATTCTTTACCAGACGGACGACTCTTGCCGAGATACTACAGCTTCAGTGCATAGAATGCTGGAGTGCAGTCCGTCATTGCAGATGGTCAGAAAACTTCAATTTATAGAATATAAATAGAATTTTTTTTATGAATTAATGCAATATTTTATAAAATCTGTCTTACAAAAGTTGTAAAAAAAAAAACAGATCTAGTTCAACACATCCTATTGGTTAATATAGCAGACAGACAAGAAAATGTACAATAAAGGAAAGGTTTCCATCGTAAAGCAAACATTTCCTGATCTACTATGAATTATGCATTATACACGGATCAATAAAATCATTGCTCAAAAAAAGCAAAGAACAAAACATTCCTATTTCAACTTTGGCAATTTTGACTTTATTTCTGAGAATTTTCCCCTTAGTTACTGCTGCTCAGGGGTCAAAGTAGATTTAAACTGACAAGGTTTTGATATAAAGAAAATGCAAAGAGAGCCTACATAACTGCCTTGTAACGCCATGACGATCCTAAATTTAATGAATATTCTAACTAAAATGTTGAAATATTTAAAGGAAACATTTACATCATATATAAACCGATAGAAACAAGAACAATGAGAGAAAAATATTAAACATTTGAATATAATTTAGGGATTCCTTAAAGAATGCTTAGTATCAACTCTTGTGAGCTGGAAGAAATAAAATATTGTTGGTGAGGAATTTTTTACGCTTGGCAGAGGATGATCAGCCCCATATATTTAACTAAGTAGCGACAGCAGGAAGAGTCATACTGCTGACAGCGAACCATCAGAGTGGAGCGTTGGTTTAAAAAATAACGGGTTGTTCTCATCACCAATCATCCAATGTTTCATTCATCTGGGTCAGACTAAATTACACATTTAATCTCACATTTAGTCTGGTTTATCAGGCTAGGGCTGTCTCACACCGACAGGGCAACACATTGTCTGGGTGAGAAGTGTTTTTTAAAAAGGAGATAATCTCATCACAGTTCAGACTCCTTCCTCAAATAGGGGTGAGGGATTTTAGCTGCTATATTGTGATTTAAGGCTGGCCGAAATATCGATCTTTAAGTTCCTTTTATCAATTCTTAAAAAAACAATTTTATCTAAAACAATGAGGGAAAATCTCTGCACTCCAATCTAGCAGATGGCGCTGTGGAGCCCTTTTGCTGTGCGGCGCAGCGCCATATCTGTAGATGAGGCAGTCAGTGGAACATGTGGGACCAACTCAAACCCTGAACAACATGGCAATCAATATAACTAAATGATCAAAATCTTCCGATGAACATAGACAGCTCTTGCTTTTTTATCTATATATTTAATTTTGATAGCTCGGAAACATATTGCTATATATATCTGCAAGGAAATGAATAAATGCTGGAAGCTTGAATAAGGATCACTGTTTCTTAATAAGCCTTTAAAATGTTTCCTTCCCCTGACAGATTGCTGTCAGAAGTGGAATCTCCTCGACTGAATTTTCTAGGAGTATTTATAACAGGAGTGTCTGAGCAACCTGGGATTATGACCTGCACTGGGAAAAAATTTAAGTCATGTTTTTCTTAAAATAAGTGCATTTTGTTCTTTTGGATTGAGGAGGTAAAAGAGATTTTGCAAATGGAACAAGACAATAATTTACACTCGAAATAAGAAACTACAATTGCATTGTCTTATTTCAAGTGCATATTATCTATCTTATTTTAAGAGTAAAAATACTCATTCCATTGGCATCTCATTTACCTACTCCAAATTAAGGGGTAAATACACTTAATTTTAAGACATTTTTTACTTTTCTAGATAGATTTTCCAGTGTGGCGTTAACCCAAATATAGAGCTTAGAAGGGAATAGTACACCCAAAACATGATTAGCCTTCATTTTCTACTACTCACCCCCATGCTGTACAATACTCTGGATTACTTTTCTGATATCTCCAAATGCATCTGGAGATCTGGGAAGCCTGCTTGCTGTCTGCTGACATTCAAATAATGGAGGGTCTATCGCCCGAGGCAGAAAAGGTCCATAAAAGTCCATAAAAAAACGTTGATGTCAATATTGCTCCATACTAACTTAGTCAATGTATTCCAAGTGTCTGGAGTGGGTAGAATTTACTCGAAAGCAAGTCATTTAGAATGTTTTAGAGCATAAACAGTAGTGTATGATTCAATGATTCAATGACATTCCTCCAGGTGTGACAGGCGTCTGCTCTGCCCGCGATAATACAAGCGTAGAAAGAAGAAATGTGCTGTTTACCTGTGCAAAGAAAACAACGAAAGAAAAATGTACAGGGACTTCAGTGTTGAGGAAGAGCATGAGTTCTTTGCGAGGAGCTGGATCGCACTTTCATCTGTGGTTTGAGGATGCGCGGTTTCCGTGGCGTGGTGAGCGGCGGCTTTCAGGAAATCCTATACACTACTGTTTATGCTCTAAAAACATTCTAAATGACTTTGTTTCGAGTAAATTATGGATGCTACCCACTCAGGACACTTGGAATACATTGGACGAGCAGTATGGAGGAATATTGACACGTTTTTTGTGGACTTTTATGGACCTTTCTGTCTCGGGCGCCATAGACCTCCATTATTTGAATGTCAGCAGACAGCAAGAAGCCTCCCAGATCTCCAGATGCATTTGAGATATCAAAAAAGTACTCCAGAGTGTTGTTCAGCATGGGGGTGAGTAGAAAATGAAGGCTAATCATGTTTTGGGTGTACTATTCCTTTAACCATTTTGTTGGGATCTGGAGGTCTGTCCACTTTTCTCCACCAGAGGGCGTTCTAGGTCTCCTGGAACTGGAGCTGATTGCACCACCTGTTGCTCGTTTGCTCATCAGGAGACCAGTATATAAGGAGGCAGAGGACATCACTCCGGCGCCAGAGTGTTTTGCCAGTTATGGTTAGCAAACCTGAGCCAACCTGCCTGTCTGAATCTCTGACTCCCAGAAAGCCTGAACCTGAACCTAATCTGTTTTGTCCTCTCTGCTTCCCAGGTTGAACCTGTCTGAAACCATAAACCCTGAAGAGTTTCTCTGTTGGAAATCTGTCTATCTGATCTCTGAAGAACCCTGGAGAATCAAACCAGTCAAAGACCTGCCTGCCCGCTCTCTTAAGAATCTGAAAGGGAAACTCAAACCTGTGATCTGCAAGCACTCAAACCTAGCTCCGCCTCCGCTAAGCCCTCAGCCTGCCGACAGCCTCTGGACCCTCCTGGTTCCCCCCCTCTGCCGCTCTGCTCAAACTTCAGAACAGGTACAGACCTGCACTCTCACATCCTGCAAATTACCTGGACATCAGCTAACCCCTCTGTCCCCCTCCGCAGTGAACCCAGTTGTGACCCGTCCTGGATCTGATTATCCCTTGGATCAGTTCTTTATTGACACTGTGTTTATTCAATAAATCTTTGAACTTTTCTCCTGTTTCCGTGTGTTCTGCATGTGGGTTAGGAACCTTAAACCAAACATGACACATTTCTGCTAATCTTTCTCCTGTGTTTGACTGGTGAAAGTCTCTTTATTTATTTTCTGTTCACTGAAAGTTTCACTTTTGCTGAATTTGAATTTTCATGTTTTAAATTCTTTTTTGGGGTTTTAAAAATGTAATTCTTTTCAAATTGCATTTTACTGATCACATTTTCTTCAATTCTGGGGCAGATTTTTCTCTGGAGGACTGAAGAATCATTTGTATTGAGCTGCACTGACGTCAGCATTAACATTTTTATTGGTTAATATGTGTGTCAAAAGCAAGCGTTTTGAAGTGGTCTTAACTGAAAAGAATCTAAGCTGCAATTTTTAAAATAAAAAAAATATATACCTAAATTTGAAAAAATAAAAATAAAAATCTGTAATAAATTTGAAATATTTTACATTGAAAACATAAAATATGTAAGGAACTGTTTCTTAAATTAAATACATATATTTTTTTTTGCAAAAAAAAAAATGCATTACCTTTAAATTTACAAAATATGTTTTCTGCTTCTAACAATAAAGTGATCTGCCTAACTTCCATCGAATCAGAGGGACATTATGCCAGGATCTCCAGATATCATGACAATCATAACCTGGCTGACACTGTATGACTTTTATAGGATGTACTTCAACTTTCAATTCCTAAACCTCTGCTGTTAAGGTTTGATCTGTACATGAAATGAAATAAAGGTAGTTTTTTTTTTTTTTTTTTACCGATTGCCTTTGGGGTGGAAGACTCCTTTAATGGTGATGGTTCTGCCTGGCTGCAATCCACAACTGATGAGGTTCTTATATGGAAGAGCCTGTGCAAATAGGGATAAGAGAGTACAGATGAGCCAGTGTTTGGATGGAATCATGAAATGCCTGCAGAGCAGAGAATAACCTTCAGTCAGCCTGAGGATTTGTCTTGTTTCCAAAAAACTGATTTGTTTAATCACCACAGTCGAGAATTAAATTGAAATGTTCTGTGTCTCTTCTGTCAGTCAGCCTTTGTTGAAAATTTAAAATGCTTTTATAAATAAAGTTTTATTTATAAAACTGCAAACTGCAAAGTATACAACAAATAACGAAAAAAATAAAACAGAAAATCTGAACCTGAAAAACTCTGAAGCTTTAATCCATTTCCTTTCTGTCTAGAATAGATTAAAGTCTCTATAGTGCCGAAAAGAAACGAGAAATAAAAGAAGTCTGTATAGAAGTCAGCAAAGGACCGAGAGTTGAAGCGGAAACAATTAGAATAAAAAATAAATAGAAAAAGTTTCTCAGACCATCTGTGTCAAATTAGAAATAGGAAAAGGCCATAAAGAAAAAATAACAAAAAAACTTCGGTTCTGCAAGAAGCAACATCTCTGATTAAACCGCCTGGATCAGTTTGACAGGAATGACCGTTAGAATCCTTTCAGCCCAGATGTGAAGTGAACATCTGGAGCAGGTTGGGTTTCTAACGGTAACAGTGAGAGCAGCTTCCAGCCTGAGCCTCAGAGTAAAGAAAACAAAGTCCATCACTCACCGGGTTGGAACAGGAGCACTTGTTGAAAGCCATGATCGGAACAAAGCAGCTGGAAGAAGCTCTGAGAGGAGAAAACTCTTCTCTGGGTTTACACACACAGAATGGAGGATTTTAGGAAGCGTTGCTGCTTTAAACCAAACTTCCCAGGAGAAGGAGGAGTTTAAATCTTAATTTTAGGACTGCCAACTTTTCACCACACCTTGAGGTGAGATTTTGAAATAGTTTGGACAGGAAACCCTGTCAGGGTTAGATGAGGGTAGGAGCAGCTAAAGGTTGGAGGTTTCCAGAGAATTTAAATGAAATAAAGTGACAAAATGTGGAATTTTTATAAAACAGTAAATGTTACTGAGTAACAATAAGTGGTCGGTAGCTATAGGAGCATTTTGCTCACAATAAACATTATTTCTACATTCTGCTATTTTTCAGAGAATTGATGTAAAGCAGAATAGTCCCTACTAAAATACTTGCATCTTAAAATATATTTCAAAACTAAGAATTTCACAACTGCTCAGTAATTATTCTCTGCAGTTCAAGTAAATTAAACAATGGGGAAACTTAATAATACAGGAACCAGGACAAATTGACACCTATGCAAACTACACTGCCCATGAATATTTGGTAATAGGCTAAGGATTAAAAAAGCGCCTTTCAATTTGTTATTAGTTTTTCTTACATTTGACAAAATGGCTCAACAATTCAGACCTTCTGTAGATTTTATTAAAACTCACCATGACAGGAGAAAGCACTTCTCTGGTTGTTTCAGTTTGGAAGGTGTGATGGAAGTAAAGTTTTTAAACATATTCATTGTAACAAAGTAAAGATAAATGAATATGATAAGTAATAATAAAAGAAGAACATCCCTGTGGTTTCTCCTCTATTAATCCAGGATAACTGAGCTGTTCTGCACATCCTCTCTGAATGTAGTTGGTCTTTTCTTGGGTGGTTGATCTTTTGAAAAATAAATTGCAATGGTTCTTTTTCTTTTTATGGACCTAGAGACAAACCTGGAAGCTTTAAGAATTAAAATGTTTGTGTTGGTTTATTTACTCCTAAATTCCAAAGCGAGATTGTTAAACTAGACTGAGCTGAGTTTTAGTGTGAGAAATTGGGAATATGAAGTAAGAGTGTGTGAAGACACTGAGGTGGGTGAGTCTGACTCCCAATGGGTGAGAGTTGACAGCACTGTAATTTCTAGAACTATCCTGCACATTGGTGGTTCTACACGGTGGCCATATGGGGCCAATGCCCCCCTAGATCTTACGCTGGCACCTGTGCTGAAAGTATACGGTAAAAATTTGAAATTTAAGTCAAGTATTCTTTTTTTTATGTGTATTTTACCTTTTATTTGCAGGATGGTGAGACAATTTACTAATGGAATGAGATGAACCACATTTAAAAACAAGAAAAAAAAATCAATATTTTATTTTAATTGGATGCTTGTGGGTGCACCAGACGCACCACATGCAGGTGACCACAAGGGGAATCCAAAGTAGACTCAAACGGCACTTGAAAAGAAACTACACAGGCTTATTGGACAATGACACAAGATCCTCTCTGGGAGTAAACTCAACTTTCTAAAATATTCTTCTTTGCACTTCTGCACACTGTACAGAATTATATCTTTCTGGAACAACAATCAGAGTTCCTCCAGGAGCACCAGACCAAATTAAACAGTCATTTGCTGTTAATTCTTTAGCCGCATATCATAACCAATTATACCATATATTCTGAATTGCCCTCTGCCATAGAGCATCACCTCTTGGTCTGAACCTATGCCATTTAATGTCTTGTCATCTATTCACCGATCAATAACAGCAAGCATTTATCTTTTACCATTGACCGATTTTATCATGTCGACATAGTCCATCCACAGGTGTTTAAATCGGTCCTTCTGGGACGGATGTGACCTATTGGCGACTTAATGTCTTTCCGAACTTGATTGTGTGCACATATGTCACATTGGCTCAAGTTTAATCAACCAACACTTGCACGTACGGGGACCAATAACCTTGTTCGCTCAACTTGTTCAACACTTTTCCAGCATTGTAATGTCCATAACCTGCCGCCATCTCTTGGTCATGCCGAAGGATCTAGTCAGCAAGACTCAAACACAGTTTGCAGTTTTTCGTCCTTGGTGCTAAAGTGTGCAGGCTCATCGTCGGGGTGACAATGCAACACCGGGGGCTAGAATGTGGTGGGATGGTGTTCCCCCCTCCCCACTCTGTGCACCAAGTATAGCAAGAAGCAAGCCATTTATTGGTGGGTTGGCCAGATGGCTTTATAGCTGAGGGGGCCTCTGTGAGGTGCATGTGTCTTTGTTTCCCCTACATGTCGGCTGTCTAAGTGGCTGGTTAGCTTGATCTGCTCATCTAAAATCTTAAGTGCCACTTGTGCAATCTGTGGTTGGGCTTTGGTGCTATACCTGCCGTATGCTTCTGCAGCATTGCTCTGCTGGTTTTGGCAGCTGCAGCTGGAGGTTGTTGCAGCGTGTGGCTTCCATCTAGTCCTCACCTGCTGGTGCACTTTTACCCTGGTTAGGCTGTGTTTCCACTCCTGGGTAAGCTACCTGTTAAGATTTTAATTTACTTTGCCTGAATGTACAGGTTCTCTGGTTTAGGGTTGTCTTGAAGCTGCAGTGCTTTGGACGCTCTGCTGTCTGGTTTGTCGGGCCGCTCTAAAAAAAACATGTTGCTGCTTGGGACAGGCTGAGCGAGCGGGGCATGACTCCTCTGATCCTATTTCCAAAGGTTTGAAGACGTTTTGCTTCTCATCCAGGAAGCTTTCTCAATTCAAAATGTCTGGATTCGCATTATTGAGTTTGAGGCTTTATGTAGACAAGGCCTTGTATTGCTTGGAAACATGCAAATTGAAACTGACGAGCGGGTCGTTTGATTCCAGTGTTAGCCCTTGTAATATCTGAAACTCTGTCTATGATTGTGAAAGGTCGCTGGTTAAAGGAGGGATTGTTCACCTGGCTGAAGAGAGAGGGAGGTACTTTGTTCCTCTGGTGGATGGGTGGGGGGTTGTGGTGATACCTGGGAAGGAATCAACTCAATAACTGAATTGTAAGCTTTTGGAAGCTGGAATCTGAGTCCACCTCACCTCGTTTAAGGTTGGTTTTTCTCTCAAACATAGATGGTCTCTTCCCTTAACACCCCCTCTCAAAACCACACTCCATTTTCTTTATCCAAAATGTGAACATCTCTGGTCCTCAAAAGAATGTCCTTCCTTTGTCCATAAGGTGTAGATGTACTGTGGAGTCTTTGTCCAGAGGAGGCTGCTCCACTGTGTTGGATCATGCGTCTGTGGAGAGTGTTGTTTGGTTTCTCCAATGTACAGAACAGTGCATTCCTACACCACTCTGGCTCATATTCGGTCTGGGGGTTTTTATCTTTAGGATGCACTAGCCTCTCTTTAAAAGGTTTTGTTTGGTTTGAAATGTACTGGGATTTTGTGTTTGGAGAAAATCCTCTTGAGTTTTTCAGAGACTCCAGCAACATAAGGGATTGTAATATTTTTGTGTGTAATTATCTTACCGCTTCTGTTGTGTGTCTTTCAGATTTCCTTGCTGATTTGATAAACGCCCAGTTTGGGTATCCAAAGGTTTGGAGAGCATCTTTGATGTGTTTCTGTTATTTTTGCTTTCCTTCTGTTTTAGTAGGGACATGTTCTGCCCGGTGTTGTAAGGTTCTGATGACTAAGAGTTTGTGTTCCAGGTGGTGTGAGTCAAAAAGATCTTCTTTTTTGACCCGGTGTTGAAAGGTTCTGATAACTGAGAGTTTGTGTTCCAGTCATTGGAACACAAACTCTCAGTTATCAGAACCTTTGTGTTCCAAAGGTTGAGCCTCAAACTCAACGCGAATCCAGACATTTGAATTGAGAAAACTTCCTGGATGGGAAGCAAAACTTCTTTTATTCTGTGAAAAGACATTGTCCAACAGGCATTTCAGCTGATTTCTTTGGTTGTTAAATACAGTGGAGGGTCTGTGATGCTGCAGGCCTGATTCCCCCCCAAAGGAAACACGATCACATGACATGTTAAATAAAAATCTGCTGAGGGAATAAAAAATGGGTTGTCCTTTGGTCTTTGAACATTTTCATGATGTGAAACACTTGTCAAATATACACTAAAAGGATTAATCTGATATTAAATCTACCTTCAAGGATCACCTCGGTCTCCAGATCTAAACCCAGTAGGAAAGCTGTGGGTGAGCTGGGGAGAGCAGGATAAAGGATCTGATGATTGGATATCATTAGAAATCCAACATTATGAACACAGACTGGTTTGTCTGAGAACAGACTGATTGTTTCTCTGACTGGAACAGAAACACTCAACATGTTTCAGTTCTTAGAAGGTTTCTGCTGTTTAGGACTGAGGTCAGTCAGAGCATTTCTGAACTTTATCTGATTATATTCACAGGTTCCCTCAGAGCCACAGATAGAACATTGGATGCTCTACAGCAGAAAAGGACAAATCTGATTATAAATCTGGACAGTTTAATAAAGGAACCATCCTTGTTTAACCTTTTTGGTGCTTAAAGTCACTTCTATAGCAGTTTTCTTCAGTGTAAATGAAAGCAAACCTGCAGCCATCAACAGTTCCAGTTGAATTAGAGCAGAGAAAAAACATTTATTCTGTGTTCAGATCCTGTTGTGACAGATTCAACTGATAAGATCTCAGCATGCCACCAACACACATAGGATAAAATCAGCGAAACATTCAGTTTGAAGTTATTTACTCAATCATTTTATGCTCAAATGTCTTTTTTTATATAAATTATAATGATTTTTCCTCTAATTCATTTTATATTTTTAAAACTCACTCCATTTAACTGGTGATCTATCTTAAAAGGTACACTATGCAACCCGGTGTTGATTTTCCAGCGAGGAGGCTCCCCCAGAGGGCGAGGAAAGTAAAAGTGCACTGTCGTAAATATGCACAGCTGTTCTCCCTGGTTTCTCCGCACGTCAAGCCAGGCGCGGTTGTTTTGAAGGCTTAGCAGACAGGCTAACGCAACGAATACCTACTAATGCTCGCGTTCACACACGCCAGGGCTGGGTACTCGATTGGTGAAGCAGCGAAGCTTTACATGCAACGTGAACGCCAAGGCGCAGCAAAAGCAATCCCGCGCGCCGCTTTGGAGTACAGCAGACGCCTTGCGCCTGAGCAGCTGAAGCAGCGATTCGGGCGCGTTTAAACAGCATCTGGCGCACGGAGAGAGACACAGCGCCTGATGATCACTCCTCTTAAACAGTTTATTGACGCCTAAATTTAGCTTAAAAATGCAGAAATCTGCCGCGCAGAATATGCAGTTTGGATTATTTAGATGAAAAACACCTACCAGCTGCCGCGGGTGAACGGCTGTAGGAGGCGCAATCAGGCCAGAAGCTTGCTGATGAAGGATTCCTTCTTGTCGGCGCGAGCGCTGGTATGTGGGGGTCTGCGCGCTCCGACAGAAAAATATTGAAGGCAGGATAATAATCTGAAATGAACTGACTTGGCACTGGATTACGTTTTCAGGTGTATTTTCTCACTTAAAACATATTAAAAACTACTTTATTCCCACTGATCACAGCAAATATAGCTGCAAGGCAGAGAAAGGATAGTGGAAGCTCCATCCAACGCGCGTTAGAGCCTTGCTTTCAGCGCGCCAGGGCAACAAAGCTGCTTCAGCAGCGTCGAACTAACTGGTACAAACGGCAAAAATGGAAGCAGCGAGACGCGATTTTGCTGCTAGATCCGATGTGAGAGCAGTTAGCATAACTGCACAAAGATTGCCACTGTGCTAGCTTAGCGAGGAATGCTTTTAACTGGCGCGCGGTAGCAAAGTTAAAGCAAGACCGACTCTCGCACGAGACCCCTTGAGCCTGTGGGTGCGGGTCAGGATGCTCCTGCAATTGTGAAGTGCAGTATTTCCCCACAGACCACCAGAGGCGCCCTAGAATACCTTTGTTCAACCTGAAATGACTCATTTAATCTATCCATAACGTTATGGAACACATTAATTAATCCTGAAAAATGTTGCATAGTGTGCCTTTAAGTTTACTTCACCTTTTGCCTGAACTCTGCTCCCCCATGACCCTGAGGAAGCAGCCATATAGAGGATGGGTTATGGAATAAAGAACACTGCCACCAACTGGTTAAACACATAAATTAATCTCTGCTGTTTATCAGTAGCCTTCAACAGACTGAATATTTTATATCCATAAAGTAATTTTACCAGTAATTAACTAACATTGGTTAAAATATTCCAGTAAACTTTGCTGAAATCCCTCCTGCAGCACAAGTATCTGGTGGCAGTGAACAGAACAACTTCATTTAAGGTTACAGATACATTTGAATTAATAAACTCTCTGTCATTGTCGGTTTCAAAGTTTGCCCACATGCAGAAACAACTCAGAAGGCAGGGTACAAGTGAAACTGTTTATTGTATGGTGTGGAACTCAGAGAGACAAACTGTGGAAATCAGAGGGACAAAACAAAGGGGATTCTTAGCATGGAGAATATCCAGTGGCCAAGTGAACCGGAAGTGAAACCTCTAGAGGGAGGTCAGAGTGGTGAGTTCAAAGTCCATGGCAAAATAGCCAATGCAGATGAATAGCTGAAATGGACTCACAGTAATAGTTTGTGGAAGCTCATTGGTTCCTGTTTGTGGGGGAGGTTGTCCAGAGATGGAGATAACTTGCTTGAGGGCGGATAGGCAGACTTATTGTGGTCCAGAGGAGCAGCGATGCAGGCTGTCACAAGCTTTCATGGAGAGGTCTGTGAACTGATCAGGTGAACGTTTTCCCTTTTTCTCAGTGAGATAAATTGATTCCTTCCAAGGCTTGAAGGACAAGGCTTGTTCAGAGGATCAGGTGATAATCCTCCCGGAGATCACAAAAAGAGAAAAAGGGTTAGAACTGAGGACTCAGAGAGATGAAAACTCAAAGGTTAGACTCAGCTAATCTCAGAGAGGCTAGAGTATCCAATACTGGCAAACACTCTGGTGATGGTGACGGTCTGCTGCTCATATACTCCTCAGAGGGTGATGACCAACAAGCTGCAGGTGTGAGTAGTTGAGAGAAGGAAGAGGCCCTCCAGGCCAACAGAGAACCAATGGCACCATCTGGTGGATGCACAGAGAAACTGAAAGAGAACAAAAACAACCCCCACAAACTGGAACCCTAACACTCTCAGGAAAATAATAAATAGTTGAAGGTGAAGGTGTCAGTGTGTCCATCAAATTAGTCTTTATTTTATGGGGTCATGACATATTTAACTGATAAGATCTCAGCGTTGAATTGTCTTGGTATGACATGTGTTGTAAATTGGCGCTATGGAAATAAACGGAATTTAATTGAATTGACTCCCTCCCCTCACTGATTTAAGCTCATTAAGTTTGACAAACACATCAGTGAGATATGACAGCCATGCCACACACTGGGCATCTTCAAACAACACAACAAGAGAATGCAGATGTTCCTTAAAAAGTTCAGAGGAAAACTGGTTGTAATCTGAGAAGGAGGAAGCCGCAGAGGCAGACCTACAAGATGATGTTCCACTTCCTGTTTATCTAGGTTTATGGGGTTTAAGGTTTTTTTTAGCACTACGTCCTTTTCTTCAAATATATTATGCTGTGAAAATACATTGTCCACCAGGCATTTCAGCTGATTTGTTTGATGGTTAAATACAGTGGAGGGGCTGTGATGCTGAGGGCCTGATTCCCCCAAAAGGAAGAGGATCACATGACATGTTAAATAATAATCTGCTGATTCTGTCACTGTGAAGCTCATAAAGTCTCTGTGGTGTGATCTTATGTGACAACCAGCGTACATCAGTGTGAAGCAGCAGCTGTTGGTGCTCTGTTCAGTGCCTGAGATTGGATGAAGTTTATCATATTTACAGCATCACCCATAACAGCACTTAAACCCTAATATTTGAAGATTTGAATAATCTGAGTTTTGCTTTGAAGTAAAGTTGGCTATTTCTAGTTTAAGATTTTGGAGTTATTAGCTGTTGTTGAATTTATAATATTTTGAAGCCCAAGGAAATTCAAGGGTTATATTTTCTTCTCATATAAGCTTAGACCTCTGGTATTAGATTCTTAGGTTGTGACTTTAAGATCTGACTTTAAGAGGTGACATTAATGCTTTCACACGGTTTTCAATAATGGCTCTAATTTTATTCTCATATATGTGCACAATGACTGTTATATTCGATGACCACCAAGCTGGGATGCCAATTAAATGTTATATTCAATGGGCCCAGCAACATGGGACACCCATTAAATGTTATATTCAATGGGACCACCAAGCCACTCCAATTAAATATTGTGATTTTATGTTAATTTCAATTCCCAGCCAGCTGGGAGTTTATATTTCTGATACTTTAAGATGTTTATTGCGCTCCCCGGTAGGGGTGGTAAAATATCTTATTTAATCAGATATTATTATGTTTATGACACACATCCCTACTAACTGGGTGGTAAAACAATAGATGAAAGAGGGATTTGAGCACTAGTCATGGTCAAAAAATTAATTCTGCACATACATGAAATAAATACAGCACAACTTCTTCTAACATTCAGCTCCAAGTCAAACATATTTCAGTTTAACACTCTCAACTAAGACTAGTGAAACTAAAGTTGTCATGATTGGTTTAAGGAATCTCAACCAAATGCAGAGAAACCACTCAGAGACCAAGGAGAAAAGTTTAACAGGTTTATTTGTGGTATGAGGACTGGGGTTGGATCTGGAACTTAGTGAACTGGTGAACCGGAACTGGAAGTCAGAAGGGAAGATCACAGAGATCAGTTCAGGGACCGTGGGAATTTTGGCTGCTGTTAAATTTACACAAGAGAGGGACTCACGTTTGAGGGGGCCCTAGTCAATCCTTGTATCCAGAGAATAGGGAACACATAAGACAGCGGACAGGTAGACAAATGTTGGACATGGAGGAGTAATGAAGCAGACTGTCACTCGGATTTCCGATGGGAACTTGAACGGATCATGTGGATGTTTTCCCCTGCACAGTGTGAATTCAACTTTTCCTTCCAGGGAGAGAAGGTCCAGGTATCCTGTTAAACAGGAAGGCTTCCTGCCGAAGAACAAAGACAAAAGTACATAAGTGTCAGAGAAACAAAGCTCAGGTTAGACTCAGCTAATCTCAGCTTTGGCTAGAGTACCCAAAACTGGCAAAACACTCTGGCGTCGAGGTAGTGGCAGCCCACAGCTGAAATACTCATCCAGGTAATGGTCCAATGAGCTGCAGGTGTGCAGGGAGACGTAACAAAGGGACAGGGTGCCTCCTGGTGGTGTAAAAAAAACACACAAACAGACCACACAAAACTGGATTCCTAACAGTAGATGTGATTTGAAATGTTTGTAGATGTGATTTTAAAAAAGTTTTGTTTTTACATTTCTAGCTTGTAGATGTGATTTGAAAACTTTTACATGTCAGTGCAGGTTTTACATAGTGCGGGAAAGGAGCAATGGGAATGGAGCCGGCAAATGTTTTAAAGCTTGGTTTGACGGATATGATGGGAATACCCTCATTTGAGATAATTTGCCACTTCACTCACATTCGGAAGGGTGTTAGGTGTGTGTGTGTGTCTGTGTGTGTGTGTGTGTGTGTGTGTGTGTGTGTGTGTGTGTGTGTGTGTGTGTGTGTGTGTGGGTGTGTGTGTGTGTGGTGTGTGTGTGTGTGTGTGCGTGTGTGTGTGTGTGTGTGTGGGGGTGTGCGTGTGTGTGTGTGTGTGTGTGTGTGTGTGTGTGTGTGTGTGTGTGGGTGTGTGTGTGTGTGTGTGTGTGTGTGTGTGCATGTGTCTGTTGGCTTGGGAGTAAAGCAACAGGTGAAAAGTTGAAGTAATGCTTACTCAACCAAATGGTTTGGTTCTTGTGAACTGTCTTTTTTGTATTACCCATGATGCAGAACAGCTGGTTTATGTTTGAATGGGAAGAAAAACATTGAGGAAGTAAAAATGTGTCGGTGCATGTCTGTGTGGAAGTTTGTGGGACATAAAGGGTCATAAGCCAAACAGTTTTTCAGGTGTGGGGTCATAGAGTTCATAAGTCACAGAGGTCATAAGTTATCAATCTTTTTTTTTTTGCTTGGAAACATGCAAATTGAAACTTACGAGCGGGTCGTTTGATTCCAGTGTTAGCCTGGAATATCTGAAACCTGTCTCTGATTGTGAAAGGTCGGTCATTAAAGGGGTTTTGTAAGGTTCTGATGACTAAGAGTTTGTGTTCCAGTGGGTGGTGTGAGTTAAAAAGATCTTCCTTTACAATCAGAATCAAAATCAGACATACTTTAATAATCCCGGTGGGAAATTACAGGACTTGATAGGGCTTTTTTGTCTCATACCATTCACTGGAACACAAACTCTTAGTCATCAGAACCTTGCAACACCAAGCAGAACATGTCCCTACTAAAACAGAAGGGAAGCACAAAGAACAGAAACACATCAAAGATGCTCTCCAAACCTGTGGAAACACAAACTGGGTGTTTATCAAATCAGCAAAGAAATCCAAAAGACATGCAGCAGAAGATAGCGGTGAGAAAATTAAACGCAAAAACATCACAATCCCCAAAAATTTACAATTCAGTTATTGAGTTGATTCCTTCCAGGTATCGCCACAACACCCACCCCATCACAGAGGAACAAAGTACCTTCTCTCTTCAGCCAGGAGAACAATCGCCCCTTTAATGACCGACCTTTCACAATCATCGACAGGTTTCATATATTACAGGAGACAATTCCCCCCTTTAACGACCGACCTTCAGAATCATCGACAGGTTTCAGGTATTACAGGCTAACAATGGAACCAAACAAACCGCTCGTCAGTTTCAATTAGCATGTTTCAAAGCAATACAAGCCTTATCTACATAAAGCCTCAAACTAACTGCGGATGCAGACATTTTGAATTGAGAAACCTTCCTGGATGAGAAGCAAAACGTCTTCAAACCTTGGAAACCAAGTCCAGTGGATTGTTTTTTTAAACTTTATCAGAATTCACAGAATAATATATTTGAAGAGAAAGGATGTAGTGCTAAAAAAACTCTAAACCATATAAACCTAGATAAAAAAGAGGTGGGAAGCAAAACGTCTTCAAACCTTGGAAAGTCCAGTGGATTGTTTTTTAAACTTTTAGGGAATGACTATGACCTGGATGACTGGAAATCTTCACAAGCATTATTCTGTGAAAATACATTGTCCACCAGGGATTTCAGCTGATCTCTTTGATTGTTAAATACAGTGGAGGGTCTGTGATGCTGCGGGCCTGATTCCCCCCCAAAGGAAACACGATCACATGACATGTTAAATAAAAATCTGCTGAGGGAATTAAAAATGGGTTGTCCTTGGGTCTTTGAACATTTTCATGATGTGAAACACTTGTCAAATAAACACTAAAAGGATTAATGTGATATTAAATCTACCTTCAAGGATCACCTCGGTGTCCAGATCAAACCCAGTAGAAAAGCTGTGGGTGAGCTGGGGAGAGCAGGATAAAGGATCTGATGATTGGATATCATTAGAAATCCAACATTATGAACACAGACTGGTTGTAATGTTTGTCTGAGAACAGACTGATTGTTTCTCTGACTGGAACAGAAACACTCAACATGTTTCAGTTCTCAGAGGGTTTCTGCTGTTTGGGACTGAGGTTGGTCAAAGTATTTCTGAACTTTATCTGATAATATTCATAGGTTCCCTCAGAGCCACAGATAGAACATTGGATGCTCTACAGCAGAAAAAGGACAAATCTGATTATAAATGAGGACAGTTTAATAAAGGAACCATCCTTGTTTAACCTTTATGGTGCTTAAAGTCACTTCTATAGCAGTTTTCTTCAGTGTAAATGACAGCAAACCTGCAGCCATCAACAGTTCCAGTTTAATTAGAGCAGAGAGAAAACATGTATTCTGTGTTCAGATCCTGTTGTGACAGATTCAACTGATAAGATCTCAGAATGCCACCAACACACATAGGATAAAATCAGAGAAACGTTCAGTTTGAAGTTATTTACTCAATCATTTTATACTCAAACTTCTCCTTTTTTATGAATTATAATGATTTTTTTTCTCTAATTCATTTATTTTTTTTAAACTCACTCCATTTAACAGGTGATCTTTCTTAAGTTTACTTCACCTTTTGCCTGAACTCTGCTCCCCCATGACCCTGAGGAAGCAGCCATAGAAGATGGGTAATGGAATAAAGAACAACACTGCCACCAACTGGTTAAACACATAAATTAATCTCTGCTGTTTATCAGTAGCTTTCAACAGACTGAATATTTTATATCCATAAAGTAATTTTACCAGTAATTAAGTAACATCTGTTAAAATATTCCAGTAAACTTTGCTGAAATCCCTCCAGCAGGACAAGTATGTGGTGGCAGTGAACAGAACAACTTCATTTAAAGTTACAGCTAAATTTAAATTAATACACTCTCAGGAAAATAATAAATAGTTGTGAAGGTTTCAGTGTGCCCATCAACATGTACACTAACAGCAGCATAACCAGGCAAAGTAAGTTCATTTTGATGTTACCGTTCATACACAAGGGAACCAAAGAGGCTTTTCAGGATATCGCCCTGGAAAAGCCTGTCCAAGTTTCAGAGCCACAGAGAAGGCTTCATGGAAGGTGTTTCACCCCTTACCAATCATTTATTTGCCTCGATCAATGCCCCAGGCCCTACAACTGGCAGGCAAATCACAAGGGGTGGGGTTTTCAGGGCGTGTCAACAAAGCTGCGCAAGGCTGGAGAAAGCACAAGGAAGATGACAACCACTATTGAACAGTTCTCGTTTGGCTCAGCTTTGGGCTTTGTTGAAATTAATGGGCTGCGTCGTCAGAAGGCCAGATTCGAAGGACAATTATGTCATAGCGTTGCACCGACTTCTGGTCGGATTCCGAGACTCCTCGTTATACGTAAAATGCGTCCTACTTTTTGCCTGATTTTAAGGACGAGTCCGATGTATCCTCGCTATCTTTGGTTTTCCCAGGATTCATTGCGTGACCAAGCAAACCGGCTGCTTTGTGATCAGAGGAAATGGTGCTTGGTGCCGAACAGTGGGGAATTTTGGAAGTTTAGTTTAATATAATACATGTATGTAAATAGTTCCATCTGAAATGAATGAAAATAGTTGTTTTAATGGTTATTGAGTCAACTATGTGACAATAATGTTTGGTTTTTTTAAAGGTTTTTATCTGTTGGTGTGTAAATAGGTTTTGCTGTAATTTAAGGACAGATTCTAATATATCTGCAGGATGGGGACTATAAAATCTGATAGGATTTTGATTTTTTTATTGCTGTTTTGCTGTTCAAAAGTATACCTAACTAAATATTTTTTTGTTGTTGAATATTAGAGATTTGGCAGATATATTTTTATACATACATTGTTTAGATTTACTTATATCTTACTACCCATTTTATAGAATAGAATAGAAGATCTCTTTATTGTTGTCAGGATTCCTGTCTGTGAGTTTGTGTTTCTGTGTTTGTCTCCCTTCCTCCACCAGGAGGCTCCTGGTTCTGGTCCGCCTCCTCACACACCTGCACCTCGTTAACGGAGCACTCCTTAAGCTGCTGACTGCCACTTCCTCGACGCCAGAGTGTTTGCCAGTCGGGTACTCTAGCCAAGCTGAGTTTTGCTGAGTCAAACTGAGTTCTTTTGTCAACCTGAGTCTTAATCTTGTTTTTGTCTTTGCCTCTCTGCAGGAAGTCATCCTGCAAATTGGATGTTTTGGACCTTATCTCTTGAAGGATCACCACAGGAAGCTTCAAACTGAGCTTGGGCAAGGATTTAAACTGGAGGTTTGAATCTACTTTCCCTCTAGAGATCATTTGAGCTTCACGCACTGAGCAAGGGATTCATCTCCACTACGTACCTCGTTCAAGTACCGCGAGGAAATCTGACTGGCAGTCAGCTTCTCCATTCAACTACAATCAACCGCATTCTGGGTAAACCCTGTCTGCCCTCTACCGAATCAGACAAACACTGGAACTACTGCACACAGACTGGAGTCAATGAGTCAACAATTTCTCTGGAAACATGAGTCAGCAACCAAATCCTCCTCTTCAAGTTCAAGAATCAAATTTCCTACTGAGCCTGAACTAACCACTGTGTCTTCCTCTCACTTTTCAGTGCCGGTTGAGCAGTGTTCAGAGCAACACTTGCTTCCGCATTATCTCTTCAATAAACCTTTCCCCTGGTCTCTCTGTTTTGGTTTACTGCTTTTGGGTCAGATCTTCGTTAAATCATGACAATTGTCCCACAATGGGGAAATTTACAGCAGCAGAAAGATTATTGAAAATGGTCACGCATAAATGTGGACCTTAGAAAGTGTCTAAGAATAACATAATAGGGAGAGTTAAAATATAAAAAAAATAAAATACTGTAAAGTGTTTTAACAATATAAAACTGTGCACCTGGAGAATGAATAACCAATATCCAGCTATGGACATTTTACAGTATTGGATATTTGAAAATAGCAGCAACATCAGAGATGTGCAGAATGACAACATGTTGTTATTTAACTGACTAAGGTTTCTATCAAGTTAAATTTGCTTTTATTATTTTTTATTCTGTTTGAATTCACAGCCAAAACACTTCTAGTCTCCTTATTTTCAAAAGGACCCCGAAGGATCCAGACTAGCTAGACCGTGTTCATGGAGGGATGCAGCCCATGAATTCAAACAGATGAAGGGAATCGCTTTGAAGGATTCTGTCACGCTTCTTACTATGTCAAGCAGTCAGAGCGCTGGGCCAATAAACAGACATGATTGAAAGACAACAGGTTGTTCTCATCAAAAATCTTCAGATGTCTTATTCATCAGGGCCACATTTAATCTCACATTTTGGGATGTAAATGTAATGTTGATGTACAAGTCTCTGCCTCTAAAACAAGCAGTTTTCAATCTAAACCAGAAGGTGGCAGCGTTGTTTTAGAATTTAATACATTACCCAGAAAACAAAAATAATTCACATTAATAAACTACAAATAAACTTTTACACAATTTTCTTTTACATTTTTTACAAATTAGTCTTTGTTTTATGGGGTAGTGTTTGTCTCTGCAGTCATCTAGGAGTCTTCCATGTAATAAAGATAAAGAACAACTGCTAAACCCATTTAATTTATATATTAAGTAGATCCATAAACTCATTTAAACAGCACTTGTGTGTAAATATGTTGTAGCTTTATTAGCAAGGGCCTCATGAAAACCATTGTCTTCAATTCAATTCAATTAAATTATACTTTATCAATTATTAATTTGGAAATGATGGATGATGTCCTCATTCATTTTCCTGCTGGTTCGTGACACGTGTAGGTTTAACGCCACCCTTCATTGCACAATGATCCCTGCCTGGCATCTCGATGAATATATTCTGGAACCGCCATCCTATCAGCATTGAGAGTGAGGAGTACAGGGAACTGCTTGGCTCATCACACCTTTAGCCATCCAGATAAATTTGTATAACTTCTCTCAATATTCAGAATAGACAGCCTAAATACCACACAGTTGGTGCTGGTTGCATTATAGTAATTGCATTAGTTCTAGGATCTTGCATATTTATACCAATCCAGTTGTAAAAACCTGTATCGTTCATATTGTCATCGTGATCAAAAGGATCTCACAATTTTCGCTCAGATAATTTTTCTTTTGGTTTAGCTTCATTTAACAACTATAGGAGAAACAACTGAATTCCAGGAGTAAACAAATACATAACAGTAAATGTTGGTGTGTGAAAATGAGAAAAAATATATATCAGATAAATGAAAAAATATTCAATTTGCCAAGAACATATTTTGTTTTAAATGCTTTTCGGTTTTCCATTCATCCATTTTCTTCCGCTTATCTGGAGCTGGGTCACGGAGGCAGCAGTCTGAGCAAAGATGCCCAAACTTCCCGATCCACACACACTTCCCAGGCTGCTCTGGGGGGACCCCGAGGCGACACCAGGCCAGCTCGAAGACATAGTCCCTCCTGCGTGTCCTGAGCCTTCCAGGACGCCTCCTCCCAATTTGACATGCTTTTTGGTTTTCAAGTTCTTTATTGTGATGCTATTTTTTTTGAGAGTAGATTTGTTTCTTTATTATTCAATTAAAAAAAGTTGCTTTAATCAAAACATATATCTTCAATTAAAAACTTAAAAACCCTTCACTTCATTGAAAAAAAGCTTTTCAATCAAAGACTAAAATTCTTTGAATGCAAAAATATAGTTGAGACTCAAAAAAATACATTTGACCTCTGCTTTTCTTTGATTGAAACTGTTTTCTTTGATAGAAGTCATGTCTTTTTTTGTTTTTTGTTTTTTAAAGCAACTTTTTTGATTGAAGTAATATTTTTTTTTTGATTGGACCATATAATGAGTAGGGCATTTATGTCTTTATCATTCAATCAAAAAAACGTTGCTTCAAACAAACCAACAACAAAATCAATAAAATAGTCACTTCAATGAAGAGAATTTGTTTTGTTTTTTTAAGTGAAAAAGCTTTGACTTTTTTTTTATTTTTTATTATTTTGACACAAAGGTCCTGCAATGGGTGGCTGCTTCTCTGTTGGTCAGACAGCTTTTGATTGAAAAGTGTCTACACCAACAACTACGTCTTTCTGACAAAGAGGTCCTGTTCGCCAGCAAGCTTTTGCCCATAAACATCATATACATAGATGCCTCGTTGGACAGGGTCTGCCTATTCTGCGGATGAGTCAGAGTATCTGTCATGTTGAATGTGGAAAATCTGCTGTTAGACTCAGACACTTAAACAATATCAGAATGACTTTAATTTTCAGAATATACTTTATATTTGTAATATTTTTTTTTTTTGTAATATCACAAGTTTATTTTGTATCCGCTTGGCTTCATTCTCCTGACTTCATTCCGTAAATAAAAATACTGAAAAGAATCTAACCATGACCGGAAATGTTCCCCCTTAATTCTCATAACATGAAATTTTTCTCATATTACCACTTTTGTCTTTTTGTTTTATTTTATTGTCCTTGGACTTTTTTTCCTCACAATAGTAATTATATCTATTTAATTATTCCCCAAAATGTTGTTTCTTAATCCGTGCCTATATCAGAACTTAAAATGTTCACATGAGACAGTTTTATGAAATAATGAAGACCTAAATGTTTAGATCTATTCATAACACAAACACATTTCTATGCATAAAAGATAAATGTATACATATGACTGTATGTATGTATATTTATGTGTATGTATACACATATATATACATACACTCATAAATATATACACATATACCTATATCTTCAGTTCAGTTTCAACTCAATTTATTTATAATGTGGTAATTCCCAATACATGTCATCTTAGAGACAATTCAACCAAATAATACAGTCAAATTGATTTATTTTTCTATCTAAGGAAAACCATTTGATTTGCATCCGCACATCGACTCAAAGGCAAGCCCTCTAACCAAACATGGTTATAGCAACAGCGGCTCATCTGTCAAGGCCAACTTTGGTTCAAGGAGACAGAAGCAGACAGACAGAAAGAAGCAGAGATACAAAAAGCAACTGTCAACCAGCTCCACAGGCTGCCCCGTCCAGGAAACACACAGCCAGGCAGACGAGCTCAGAGCCAGCTTCCATGTCAGAGGATGAAGAGAGCACATCCAGACAGTCACAGTAAGAGAAACAGGACTACACTGGAAAATAGGCTGAGCTCAAATATCTACAAAGGTGTTGATGGGAGCAGCACAGCTGATATTTCCTTCCAGGATGGTGTCACAGCCAAATAGGCCAGACTTATATATGAGGAAAAGCAGAGAGAGCATAATGGTAGGGATTTAACTAACAGATTCTGCAGCTTGGCCATTTAAGGGATATATATGTGAGAAGGATGATTTTAAATTCTATTTAAACAGGAAGTCAATGAGGAGAAGCCAGGATAGGAGAGATATGATCTCTTTTTAATTTTCATCAGAACTCTGGCTGCAGCATTTTGGATCAGCTGAAGGCTTTTAACTACAGTTTGTGGACTTCCTGATAGTAAAGAATTACAATAGTCCAACCTTGAAGTAACAAAATGCATGGACTAGTTTCTCAGCATCACCCCTGGACAGGAGATTTTAAATTTTGGCAATGTTCCACATAAGAAGGAAATTTTAGAAACCTCTTTGATATTAATGCTTTATATATAAGTATCTGATCAAAATCAACATCCAAGATTTTTTACTTTATTATCTGAAATCAGTTTAATCCCATCCAAATGAAGTGACTGACTAATCAGCTTCTTTTTCAAAGACTCTTCAGGAGCAGAAAGTTAAGAGCCATCCAGGTTTTATGTCTTCAAGACATGCCTGTAATCTATGTAATGGGTTAGCTTCATCTGGATTTATAGACAGATATAGCTAAGTATCATCTGCATAAAAGTGGAAATTAACCCCATGCTGTCTAATAACTCTACCAATTGGGAGCATGTATATAGTAAAGAGAATTGGTCCTAGCACTGATCCCTGTGGTACTCCACAGGTAACCCTGGAGCATGAGGAAGATTTGTCATTGATGTGAACAAACTGAAATCGGTCAGATAGACACTATTTACACCAGTCTAGTGCTGTTCCATTAATTCCTACAAAATATTAAAAATCTTTCTAAAAAGAATATTATGGTCAACTGTATAAAATGCAGCACTAAGATCTAACAGGGAGGAAGAGCACAGATACAAGTCCATTATCTGGAGGGCCATGAGAATATCATTAGTGACTTTTCACCAGAGCTAGAGCTGTTTCAGTGCTATGATGAGCTCTAAAGCCAGACTGAAACTCTTCAAAAAGTTCAGTATGGTGTAAGTCATTGCATACTTGTTTGGCAACTACTTTCTCAAGAATTTTAGATAAGAAAGGAAGATTGGATATAGGTCTATAATTGACCAAGTCATCTGGGTTAACAGACAGCTTCTTAGTTAAAGGTCAGAGGTGTCAAGTAACAAATTACAAATACTTTGTTACTGTACTTAACTACACTTTTAGGTATCTACACTTTACTCCATTACTTATTTTTCTTCCTTCCTACTTCTGACTTCTACTCATTACATTTTCACACAATATCTGTACTTTCTTTTCCTTATATTTTTAAAACAAACGTTACTCTTGGCTTCGGTTTATTTATAAATATCTATTTCACGTTATGTGCGTGTGACGGAGAAGCCCTCGTCATCAGCCGGGACTTAGTTATAAGTCAGTGTCAGCATGCGCGCACACTCATACACAAACAGATACACAATCACTCGCTTACTTTCTGTCGCAGGTTGGGCTGGCGTGGTTCATTGTGGGTGCACACGCGGTGTTCCGGCTTCAGTTAACATCACCTGTTATTTTCAGCTAAGAATATTTTCTGTTTCTATTTTCAAACAGGGTTATTTCCAGATTGTAGCGCGCCGGGAAAGAGTCATGTGATGGCGTAGTGATATCATCAGAACGTACTGTGTGTTTTCTATTAAACTGAGTATTGTATTTTTTAGTGATGGTGAGATGAACCCTCATGAGGCATTGAACCGTTTGGCCAAATTGCTTCAACGATCCCCACAGTTCATGAGGCTCCATGAGAACATGTCACCACCTACTGGTGGAAAACAGAACTACAGTTTTTTTTTCTTTTTTTTCACTTTTAAGTTTCTTTGACATATTTAATTGTTAGTGTGTATCATATAAAACCTTTTGTAATGTTTTTAAAGTGTAAAATTTCTTAGAACCATCATTTAAGGCACCGTTTTCATTTGTTTTTCAGTTGTCGTTTTAGTGAAATAAACTTCAAGCAGACAGTGAAAGTGTTTGTTCAAATTGGGCAGTGATGAGCAAAATGAAAGGTGTTAGTCATTTTTATTCAAACATGATAGTTTTTCCTAATTTTTTGATTTTAATAAGGTTGAAAGTTGTGTTCAACCATCTTTTGGCTAAACCGACCTAATTTGGCAGCGTTTTTACCCAATCTATATTTTTACTAGGGCAAACCAATGCAAATTAGTCTCATCAGCTAAAATATTTAAGTTTAATCACAACTTTCACAAGTCTAAGGCAGTCTTGAACCATCAACCTCTAGAGTGAGAACGTCTTACAGATGACGCCACTTAAATGGATAACCATTGAATGGAGAAAAGACTCCTTTATACTGACGTGTTAACACTAACTGTGTCCAGTGGGTTGCTCAGATTTTGATCAATACATTGTTTATTCTCACCAAAATAGTTTTAAACAACTAGATTGGTTGTTTTTCCAAACAATCTATCCAAACTTTATCCAGCTGAGAGCACTTCCTCCCTCCAAACTCCCACATCTTGACTGAACACTGAGGCTGTTTAAATGCCTTCAAAAATTCTTGTGCTTCCCAAACCACTTCCCAAAGGCCACGTAGGGTATCACCTATAACGAGGCTTCGACGCCATCAATTTCCATGGCCCCTCCTCCAAATGAATCACGCTTCGGGGAAACACCCCCTCCATTACTCGACATAAGCCTCGGCTCATCTCATAACATTATTTTTGATTACAAGTTTATTTTATTTTCTCATTAGTTTTGCTTTTGTTATATTTATTATTATCATTATCATTATTCTGTTTACTTAAAGGTTTATTTGAGATCGAAGTAATTCCTTAGTTTTTTTTTATTTTTGCTCTCTGTGGGTAGAGCCTTTAGCTTTAAAAGCAGGCCTCTGTTCCACAGGGAGTCAGTCTGTGACTGGACTCCTGAGAAGTTACAGTGAAGGCGATGGAATCTAACTTTGTAATGAAAGTTGGTGGGGACACTATAAAGCAGAGGTCACGGATTAGCGGACTACAGTCCGGATCTGGACCCACCTGCTGGCTAATACGGACCAAACCTGATTTAAGACATTTGTACATTACTGCATGTTTTCTGAGAACAGTGTCTAAACGTCACTTGCCCAGCTTCTCCTGTTACCCCGAAATTCCACATCCTCCGTCTCCGCTCCGCCCCGCAGCACTCCAGACCTCCTGCGCAAAGCAAAGCCTACAGCCTCCACTGTTCCTCCCCTATTGCTGCGCTCTGACTTATCCTTGGAGCTCGAGGAGCAAATCATGCAGAAATTAATGCTTAATTTAATAAGTCATATAAAAAAATCCCCATCAGCATCCAGCATATGTGCGGTTTCTGATGGAGATGAAAAATCTGCTTCCTGGTCTGTTGAAGTACCAATAGTTTGCATCCAATCTTTTAAATAAACAGTGTTAGTTTTTTGAAATATATAAGAATTATGCTCTAATTTGTAGTTACTGATCTGTTGAATTATATTTTAATTTGACAAACCGGATCTTCTCGCCGTTCTTTTTCCTGTTTGGTGTGAATGCAATGGTGGATCTTAACCCTGGCTGGACCGGAGCGGAGCCTGAACTTTAAGAGTATGTTTGGCTAAACCTGCTGCTGTGAAGCAGGATTCTCCACCATGAACAGAATTAGAAATAAATATGGATCCAGGCTCAAAATGAGCTCCTTGATATGTGCTTTAGAGAATTACTTTGTCTCCATTCAAACCCAGGTTTAAAGCCTTGCAGGGCAGCATAAAGCCCACTGCTCTCATTAAGACAGAAAAAAGAAACAAAAAGCAAATGGTAAGTTCTGCTAGGTTTCTGTTTGTGGGGTTTGTTTTTTGTTTCCACCTCCAGATGGTGCTCTTTCCCCGTTCTGGCTTGAAGGGCGGTTTCCGGGTTTTTCCTCCTCACCTGCGGCTTGTTGGGTCATTATCAGAGGAATATAAGAGCAACGGACTGTCACCACCTCGACCCCAGAGTGTTTGCCAGTATTGGGTACTCTAGCCTCCTGAGATTTGCTGAGTCTATCCTTGCCTTTGTCTCTGAGCCTAAGCTTTGCCTTTGTCTCTTTTTGTGTTCTCCGGTAGGAAACCCTCCTGATCCGCTGAATAAGTCTGGTCCTTCTCCTACCTTGGAAGGAAAAACTTTAATCTCTCTCTGACAGGGGAAAACCTTAATCTGAGCCGTTCAAGCCCGCCTCTGAAAAACCCAGTTACAGTCAGTTCATTTGCTCCCCAGGACCAAACTCTAGTCTACCTGTCCGCCTTCCAATGAGGTTCTGCACCTTTGGCCAAATTACCCACAACCAGGACCCAAGGATCACCAAGAAACCCCCAAACGTGAGTCCACTCAAAACTATTCATCAACCTTGTTCAGTTTCCCTACGGACCGACTCATCCTGTGAGCTCCCCCTTAGAGTTTCCGGTTCCGGTTCACCAGACCGCTGGGTTCCCCGCTGAGAAATACCTGCTTTCTATCTCTCTCTCTATGCATTGTAACCCTCACCAATAAACCTGTGGACTTTAACTAGCTGTCTGAGTGTGTTTCCTGCATGTGGGCTCGATCACTCAAACCCATCATGACAAGTTCGGGTGTTTTATAAAATATGGGAATCAAGAAATTGTCTATATACCAAACTATTGTTGTTTCCTACTTCAAAAAACAGTTGAGATTTTGAAATAGAAAAATGTCTTTCTTTTTTTAATTGGCTCTTTTCTAATGGCTTAGAAACATCAGCAACATTAATAACAAATAAAAACAGGAAAAAAAAACGGACATGTTTTGCTTTTTTTAAACTAGCAAAGAACACACTATTTAAAAACCTGCTTTTGTCAAATGTATTGCATTGTTGCAATACAAATTTTCAAGGCTACTTACACTCGGTGTTTTTTTTTTTTTGTTGAAAAAGCTTTGTATGTCTGACGACTTTTTTGGTGGCATCTTTTTTTTAAACCAACCTGTCTACTACTTTTTTATTCCAAATAAAACCCAAAGTAGCTGCTGGTTAATATTAATGAGTGCTACTGTGTGTCGTCTCTCCTCCAATCACAAAGCTACTGTGTATGCTTTAAATAGCAACCGCCAATCATGTTCTAGCATAAAGTGACGGACGTGGAGCCATGGACATAGGATCCAATGATGTTATATCAGTAGGCGGGGCTCAGGAGCAGCGGAACAGTGAGACAGAAACACTGACTGAAAACTCTCAAAACACACACAGCCGGACGCGTCCTGAGGTTACTGTTGTTGACTAAAGTAAATGAGCCGAACACAAATGTACAAATTATTGGTGGGGACTGTCGCCACCCATTTCAAAGTTGGTGGGGACATGTCCACACCAGTCCTTTAGAAAGTTACACCGGTGTTTGAAGGTACTGCTGTTTGTCTGATTTTATCCTGCCTTGGACATCCTTGTAAATATTCTGCACCAACCATCTTTGTTCACCTGTAGAAAAAGCTCAATAAAAATCACTAAAGTGATCTCTAGTCTTAGTCAGTCATTTTTGTTTGACCAAGTCATAATGGAACCCTGACCTCATTATGATAGGGAAGACCTTTGACTCTGCTCTGACTTGTATGCTAATGACAAGCGACTGGAGTTGAACTGCTTCCTTTACTGGAAATGACTTGATGCTGTCAGTAAAATCAAAATTTAAGGTGCAATGGTAGAAATAATTGATTGATTCACACTGGTTGGTTTCCTCACATCATTAAAGACTCAGGAATAGCTCAGGGTTATTTGTTCAGGACTTGAAGTTTAACCAGAGGACTTAGACTGTAGTAGCAGCCAAGGGCTGAACTGGGTCTAGTTTAGATGACATGGTTCTGTTGGATCCCTTCTGAGATCTACAGCTCGCACTGGGGCAGTTCGCCACCGGAGATGAGAATCAGCTCCTCCAAGTCTGAGGCCTTAGTTCTCTACTCTGAAAGGTGGATTGTCTCCTTCAGGTCAGAGGAGAGTCCCTGCCTCGACTGGAGGATTCAAGTACTTTGGGGGTTCTGTTCAGGAGAGGAGAATGAGGTAGGAGATGGATAGATGGATCAGTGCTGCTGCTATGATGCTGCAGCCTGTGGTAGTGAAAAGGCAGGAAAGCAACGACTAGGTCCCACATCAGATAGATGCAAACCTCAGTTTACAGTTACTCTGCGTTAAAACCATCCCCTTGGGGAGCAGTGAGCTGCCATTGTGGGATGACCAGGGAGCAATCTGGGGTTAAGGGTCTTGCTCAGGGACCCAGAGTGGAGGCAGTGGGACTCGATACTTGCAACCTTCTCAGAGCACAAGCGTGCTGCTCTAACCCACTAGGCCTAGTAGGTTAGAGCAGCACGACTTTGATCTGAGGCCCCTAAATGACTGAGTCACACTCGTTATCAGGTGTTCATCGGTTCAGCACAATAAAACTTCAACAAATAGAGTGGTCCATAACATGATTTATTGATGTAGACAGTAACAATGAGCACAGATACATAGGGGATGGAGGGGGGTGAAGGTAGATCTTGTTATTGGTGGTTCTTTACTTTAAAGTTACAGTTTGAAACAGTAACATATCTATCAGTAAGAGGCTGATAAAATGTAACGGAACAAGAACAAAGTGAGTAAATTCACATAAATCAGCTAAAGCAAACTGAGCCAAGATGAGAAACTAAAGCCAAGTTAAATACAGACAGAATAGTTGGTAAAAGAAAAATATTTGAAAGAAATGATGAAGAGGTTTATATGGCTAAAAAAGATCCAGGTTATATCTATTTGGTTGCTTTCTATAACTTGACCACTAGATGGCAGCAAAAAACCACACTAGGATTAAAACAACACGCTCCAGAAATTCAACATTTCTATGATAAAAGCCGAACTATGTGCTGTTGCTTTTGTTCTTCCTTTGCTAGGGGCAGTGAGGTTTTAAAAGTTATGCTTCCTTTAGTGAACCCAGAATCTAAACAATGACTGAGGTCAGCTGGACGTCTCCATCAATCTCCAGGGTGTTGATGTTATGCAGAGGAGTAAAGCGATGGTTGTAGTTGTGGGCCTGCATCCCGTTCACCACAATCCGGAAAGAGCTGTTCTCACAGATGATGGTCAGCTGGAAGAAACAAGGTTCAGAGAGGTCATTTCAACTTTACTGCTGAAATATTTTTGGGATTTCTACAGAAAGCTAAACACAAACCATGCCCTTAAGACAGTCTGCAGATACCTTAGAAAGTAATCATATCTTCAACCTGCTCCATGTCAGCCTTAGAAATCGTACAGATACAGAAAACTAACAGTCTAGCCACAATTTAACAACATTTAGCAACAGCCACCAAGAAGGGGAACCAGTCATGGCTGGGGATAGCCTCTTTGAGTGAAACTGACAGCATGACCTTCTGTTGTAATTTAGCTAATGATTGTTGTATCACTCTATGGCCCTTAGAAATAACACATGGTCAGTTAAGCCTTTAAATACAAAAAAAACAACAAATAGACGATGACATCACAGAGGAAGTAGAGAACCAGCGCTGAAACAGCCAAACACTAAGTTTCACGCCGCCGACCCATGTATGCACATATTATTCAGAGCAGAGGTGCATCAGCTGTCAGGGAGTTTAATGTTTTCATACCGAGAAAGACTGGCCTCGCTGGAAGGGCATTCCTCCGCCTCGTTCCTCAGAGCCCCACTGGCCATGCTGCTTGGTGTTTCGGACCACCGTGTTCTCGTTGAAACGTGGATTATAATGCAGAGCGATTCCAGTCTGGTGGCTGAGGTTCACATGGAACCTGGGAGGAAACGGAACATGAGACAGAAAATGTTTTAAATTGACAAGATTTAACTTTAAGCTCGACTCTAACTAGACCAAATCATCAGTGATGGGGTGAGACCTTAGGAGGCGTTATGTCACTTTACAGAACAAAGAGTTCAGTTTGATTCTTGTGGACAAATTGATAAATTAACTGTTGGAAATCTTTATTCCACTGAATTTGACTCAAAGGATCAGCTCTACTCTGGTCAACAAGTGCAAGAAATAAGGAACTGAAAAAAGTTTATCCTCTTACACCCTAAGGGGGTATAAATAAATTTCTGCCTGACAAAAACACACAAAAGTAAATAACTTTATAGCCTCAAAGCTATTAGATTTAAGAAGAAACTTTTGGTAGCGTTGTCTGTAGCGCGTAAGATGTCATAGAATGGTTTTCTGGTGTCAGCACCATTGTAGCTTTGACCCTGCCTGAAATATTAGTAATAAAAATACAAAAATATTTTGCATTTTTGAACCTCGCCAAAATTCTTTTGAAATAAACATTGCAAAAACACTACCAAAATATTATTTATAGCACAAAAAAAGTAGTACAGACTTTCAAATCTAAATGTTGTGTAAAAATATACCAAATTTGGACTCAATCAGATGAATCATATTTATTTTAGAATGGTATTAGTGAGAAATTTCTAGGCGGAGAGGCCATTTTGGCACATTTATCCATAAATGTCACCAAACTGTGCCAAATATGTTTTTTACATCAATACTGGGGGTTTGGTAAAATTACGAGGTCACGTAGCAGCTGGACCCGCCGGTGGGTCCGTAGGGTTCAAGGGGTTATGGTCAAACAAGCAGAGCTCAAGGCCTCAAAACACCTGAATGAAATAATCAGTCATCAGCAGGACTCAGGAGAACGGGTAATTTAACCGTTTCATTCAGGGGAGTTGAACCAGGGACATATCTGCTAGTTATCGCCCCTCTGGGACTTCAACTTAGAAGCACTGTGGATGGAAAGATGGAAGAATAGAAGGAAGGAAAAATAGACTGAATGATGAGTTGACCTTGGAACTGGAGGACTGTAAGAAACTAGGTTAGAAAGGCAGATATGATGGTTAAAACCAACATGGCCGACGTTGCTAAAAGCAGCAATATTGAACTTATGACAGAAGTATAACTGAGCTAGAATAGAATAGAATAGAAAATCCCTTTATTGTCCCACAATGGGGAAATTCGGATGTTTACAGCAGCAAAACGATGATAGAAAAATTGGTCACACAAATGTGGACCTTAGAAAAATGTATAAGAATAATATAGTGAAGAACTTAAAAGATAAACAATAAAATACTGTCCTGTAAAACTGCACCTGGAGAATAAATAACTAATATACAGCTATGGACATTGGAAGAGACATCTGCCAATCCTAACCCTTCAGTTGAGCCACCTTTTTGTTTCAGTTCTAACAGTGAAAACGGATCTGGTTGAGAAAGAGGTTCTTGGACTCCTGATCACTTCCTCAGAATAAGCAGGAAACTACAACTTTGTAGATTTTCTCACACTGACATTGTGTCTGTTTTAGTTTTGCTTTTAGAAGCGGATAACAAAAAGCAAGTGGTTATTTTAATTTTACTCTAAAATACCAACATTTGAATTTAAATACAAGGCATCTTTTTTCTGCTGGACAAAAAGACTTAATTAAATCTAGAAAATGATTAGATAATTTGAGTTTTGTTTTCATTTGTGGAAGGAAATTTCCTTAAAACCATAAAACAGAAAGGACACACACATGGTTCAGAAACAAAAAAAAGTCCAGAGACCAGATGTAGCTACTTATTTGCACAAGAGTTCCAAGAATTGAGAAAGCTTTCTGGACTTTATCCACGTCTTGAAACTTGGAAAAAAAGTCCAGTGTTTTTTTTTTTTTTACGTTTTTTTTAGAATGGCTATGACCTGGATGACTGAGAATCTTCAACAGCATATTTCACAAGAGCACCAAGTTGGACAGAGACTAGATATTGCAATTAAGTGAGGGAGAAAGAGAATGTTCTGCAATAAAAGTTAGGAGATTTTTAAATCTGGTGGTTCAATAGGTTGAGGTTGGCCTAAGAACTATTTCTGGCTTTATTTCTAAGAATTTACCCCTTGGTCACTGCTGCTCAGGCGTTAAAGTAGATTTAAATTCATAGAGGTCTGATATAAAAATTACACAGAACCTAGATAATTGCATTATAATGCCATGGCAATCTGGGCCTAAAATTCAAGTATATGTTAACTAAAATATTGAAATATCCAAAAAGATATAAATAAGAACTATGAGAGCGAAATATTCCAAGATCTATGCACCTTTTCATCTGGCCTTTATCCAAAAATAAACAGTAAGCCAAAAGCTTATTAAGTAGCGGGGGCAGGAAGAGCCATAAAGCTGACAGCGAACCTTCAGAGTGGAGCATAAAGCACAGACTTGGAGCTTTGCACGCCCAAAGATGCATTCCTGCACAAGCTTAGCTGGAAGAGCAGAGTTTGTCAGAGTTGAGCATGCTGTACCGGACTATTCTAGCTTACGTTTACCCCTGCTGCCATGGTCCATCTGTGGTCATCCAGAATATGAACCGCTGCACCCCAGGTGGGCAGCATCACCAAACAAGACTTAGCAGCACGGCTAATACTGCTTAGCAGATTACAGCACATGATGCACCACCTGCTAACATTTTTATCCAGTTTTTGTCTCGTCAAGCGAAAACTCAAGTAGGGCTGCAACAACGAATCGATAAAATCGATAAAATCGACTTTTAAAAGCGTTGGCCAGCGAATTTAATCATCGATTAGTTGTGTCGCTGCGATTAATGCGTCATCACCGCCGCCGTCATCGGGGAAGAAAAAAAATATGTATGGCGGGCGAGTCAAGCGCCCGCTTGGTTGCAGTGTTGCCAACTCAGCGACTTTTCAGACCCCTCCAGCGACTATTTTTTAAAAGCGACTAGCGACAAATCTGGCGACTTTTACGGTGTCACTGGCGGCTTTTGGAGACTCTTACGTGAAAGCATGTATGCGTTCCTACTCTTGTCCTCCAGCGGCAGCTGCTGCGTGAAGCCTCCCCCATCCCAACGCCTTTCTCCCTCTCCCACAGGAATCCCTCTCTCAGCGCTGCAGTCCGAGCCGCAGGATTTTAGTGAGGAGTTTACCCTCAGCGTCCAGACTGCAAATGAAGCCAGCGCATGCGCCGGGATTGGGCGAGCAAATTGATCACAATAATTAAAATAGCCTGCGCTTTGTAAAGTGAAAAAAAGTAAGTAACATGCGACTTTTGTAAAAAACAAATAAACATGTACGGAAGCACCACTGTTATGGCCGCAGCAGCACCTGAAAACATGTTGGAGCCTTCAATGGCAGTGAAGAGAGCTGATCAGCAGGATGAGTAACAATGTTTGTTTCATTTTAAAGTGGGGAAACGTTACGATTAGTTTCTCAGGTAGCTCATCTGATGCTTTTTCTTACCGTGTTAGTAGGTTACAGACAGTGATAAGGTTGGCTACTTATTTTACTTTTAATTTCATTTGAATTAGCTTAAGCAGAGTTTATATTTTCTTTATAAATAAATTAATTTGCAAATTATGAGGGCAAGGCTTTTAAAGTTTAAATCTTCTGGCAAAGATAAAGTAAAAGAAGATCCTACAATTTATGGAAGTAAAGCAGAATAAAATCCAGCAAGATCAGTAATATGTCAATTATCTGCCACATTCCCATGTAAATATCTGTCTTTGGAGGATGTGTTTTTTAGCACCCCTAGTTCTCTCATTTTTATTCCAAATACAATTTATAATTTGAATCACAGGGCTATTTTTATCTCTATGGTTCAGTATTTTCTCAAGTAACAGCAACTTTATCTGCTATACTTTTCCTGTCTTAAAAGGCAGAACTCTCTTCTAGTCTAAAAACTAATTTGTTTGAAATGGGGGGGCCTATTGTTTGAACCCCTTAGGGGCTTTTAAAAACAAAATGCCTGTCTCTTTTTGCGCTTTATGAAACAAAGTACCCTATATTTTGTGGATGTACAGCTACATTTCTCATGTAAGTTTCGCGTAGTTTTAAAACAAACATTTATTTTTCATATTGCACCAGTACAGTTAATGAGAAACCTGTACTTGTGTGCTTGTTTGTTCTGTCTAAAATGTTTATTTTGGAATAAAGAGGTTAATATAAAAAAATATTTTGTGTCCGATTCATCGATTAATCGAAAAAATAATCGGCCCGATTCATACGATTTTCAAAATAATCGTTAGTTGCAGCCCTAAACTCAAGGCATGACTCGTCATGTTTCAAACGTATACTAAGATATCACACCTGTATATTAATAGACTACTGACTATATTATATTATTTTCCATGTGAATCCCAGATTTTTCATTCTTCTATGCCTTTTCTAAACTGACTTTATTTTTAAAAATGTTATTCTGAACAAATTGCATTTTACTGATCACATTCTCTAACGTAATGCTACGTTCATGCATCTGCTGCATCATTTTTGCTGCTTGTACCAGTTAGTTCTGGCCCGCGCCGCTGAAGCAGCTTTTGCTGGCTCTGGCTGCGAGTTGCAAAAGATGTGTCTGGCCAGCGGCGTTGGGTGGAGCTACTCTATCCTTTCTTTGCCTTGCAGCTGTATTTGCTGTGATCAGTGGGAATAAAGTAGTTTAAATATGTTTTAAGTGAGAAAGTCCACCTGAAAACTTAATCATTGCAGTCAGTTTATCCAGATTACCATCCTGCCTTCTAATATTAGTTCTGTCGGACGGCATCAGACCCCCACATACCAGCGATGTAGCGACATTAGGAATCCCCTTCAACAGCAGCCCTCTGGCGGGGTCGCCTCCTCGCGGTTCACCACGGCAGCTGGTAGATGTTTTTCATCTAAATAATCCAATCTGCAGGCACCAGGATAATAAGCGAACATATTCTGCCGGCAGATTTCTGCATTTACAAGTTAATTTATCGCGTCAATAAACTGTTTCAGAGGAGTGATCACAGCTCTGTGTCATCAGCGATGTGTCTGTCTCCACGGCCAGCTCCCAGGTTTGATTAATACTTTTGTAATAAATACACGAAGAATAAAGCACAAACATACTCAGTTTTGCTCCGCTTTTATTTTTAAATGCACAGTAGAGCTATTTAAACGTAGTAGAGGGACATGTATCTGTATATAAAACCAGCCCCCAAAGTCCGGTGTGCCTTATGTGTGTGTTAAATACAGAAATGGCACACATACGACTGAGAAGTGCGCTTTTTATGCGGTCTTATGGTCATGAAAATCACGGTATAAAAAAAAACATTTCTGAGGAAAAACAAAATTTAAGATAACAGCAAAATTCCTCTCAAAACCTTTTTTTATTCCTGCATTTACATCTAAATTTACAAAATATGTTTTCTGCTTCTAACCATAAGTGATGTGCCTAACCTCCCGCCGAATCAGAGGGATGTTGTGCCAGGATCTCCAGGATCTCCAGGAATCATGGCAATCTTGACCTGGCTGACATTGTGTGACTTTTATAGGATGTACTTCAACTTTCTATTCCAAAATCTCTGCTGTTAAGGTTTGATCTGTACAGGAAATGAAATAAAGGTTTGTTTGTTTTTTACCTTGTGGCATTGGGCTGGACGACTCCCTGAATGGTGATGGTTCTGCCTGGCTGGAGTCCGCCACTGATGTAGTTGTTATATGGAACAACCTGTGCAAATAGGGAGAAGAGACTACAGATGATCTGGTGTTCAGATGGAAATAAATGACAACTCAGACCTCTGAGGACTAAAACCACTGGAGCTGAAGATGATTTTTACTCACAGGCATTGCAGGAGGAAATCCTGGCTGGGGTGTGAATCCAGGCTGAGGAGGAAACCCCGGATAGGATGGAAAACCAGCCTGAGTGGGAAAAGCTTGCTGAGGAAATGCCTGCAGAGAAGAGAATAATCAGCCTGAGGATTTGTCTTGTTTCCAAAAAAAAAACTCTGATTTTCTTACTCACCACAGGAGTGGAGAATGAAATGGAGGAAATTTCCACTTTTCCACCGACAGCTATGGTGTCAACCTGCTGGAACGGGATACGGTGTCTGTAATCCATGAAGTGGCTGCCGTTCACGCTCATCTAGAAAGGGAAAAAAAAGTTATTTCTCACATTTGTAAATGAAATATTATGTTTAGGAAACTTTATGAAAGTTTAAACAGCTCTCAGGAAACTGACTCACTAATCATCATTTAACCGTTTTCACCCCATCACATAAAGTTTGAGGATTCTGTGGGGTAATTTTCCCATAAAATGTCAGACTGTGATTAAATCAGACAAAATATAATCCAGTAAAATAGAAAACGTTGGTATTTAAACTCTTTTCACAGCCACAGTGTCAGTTTCTACATCCAAAGGATGTTTTTCTGTCTCCAACGGTGCTATGACTCAGTTTCCTGTCTAATCAGCTCAGAGTGCAGAGAAACAAGCCAAAATCTTCATTTGATCGACATTTCCTGTTGTGACAGTGCCGTTGGCTGCAGGAGTTTGCTCTGCAACCAGAGGGTTACTGGTTCAAGTCTCGGCTCCAGCTTTCAGCATCATTGTATCCTTGGAAGAGACATTTCACCTGCATTGTCTACTGATGGTGGTCAGAGGGCCTGGTGGCACCTGTGTACAGCAGCCGTGCTTCTGTCAGCGAGCCCAGGGCAGCTGTGGCTATAATGTAGTTTGTCACCATCAGTGTGTGAGTGTGAATAACTGAATGTACTGTAAAGTCCTTTGGTCGAACCTCTTGACTTGAAAAAGTGCTATAAGAGTACAGGCCATTCACTACTATTATATTTCAGATTTAAAGATTCCCCCAAATTAGAGACTGAAGGCTCTCGTTAAAGAGTCAGATCTCCTACAGAAAACACAGAAGATGGATAAAACTAAAGGTATTTATCCTTTAAAAGCTTATTAGCCTTAAAGTTCAAAAGTTTTTTTGCTATATATCAAAGTTTCCATACACTATAAGTCAGAGACTTTCCTCTTCTATTCTCTACTGAAAAACAGGAGGAATCACCATAGCAACCAGTCACTTAGCATGTTTTAAAGCTCTGTTTCTTAAATTATTCATTAGCGACAAAGGAGAAATCTGTGTAGTTGTCTTTTTTTCAGGAGGTGATGATGCCGACCTGGTAGAAATCCCGTGTAACGGTGATCTGCAGGGTGAAGTTTTGTCCAGAGTGAAACGGCGTGCTTTGCTTCCTCTCCTCTGAGCCCCAGTTACCGTACTGGAAGGTGTTGGTAACCACGTAAGGGTGGCCGTCATTATAACGTGGGTTGAAATGGAGGGCGATGTTTGCCCCCTGACTGGAACCGCACTGCAAGTTCACATGGAACCTGAGGAGTAAAAAAAAACAGTGAATTTAAAGAAATGTGAGACTGAGGAGGGAGATTTAATATATTTATTCATACATGGGCATAAAAACAGACTATTTACAGAAACGGAAAAAGCTGTTCAGAAATTGGTTTGTTAAAGAGGTTTCTAAAGTCTAATATCTGCTGGGAGGAAGGATCTGTGATTACGGTAATAAGGGCACTTAGGGTGAAGCCTAAGGCTGAAATAACTAATCGGATTAATCGTGATTAATCATCATTGGTGGGCCGTTATCGGTGTTAACGCTCTGTGTTAATGCCAGACTCTTATCTGGTGATAAAAAAATATCGCCGTTAATCTATTCACAGTAGGGTTGGGAGCTGGGTCTTACTAATGATGACTTTCACCTTGATACTTAGCGTGGATGTATAAATGGCGCGGATGTATTTCCAGGGGGAGTGAATTAATCAGTCTTCCAACCTGTGTAGGCTTACTGTGAAATGACCAATCTACTCTCTCAGTGGATAGCTACATGCTGCTCGCCCATCAGCGTGGTGGAAGATGACGGGGTCGACCCATCAAGAGGAGACTACATGACCAGCACGCCACTGAGAAACTCGTGAAAGACTTCTGATTTTTGGAGACATTATATTGTTAAAGTGGGACGTCTATATATGGAAGTGGGATCCATCCATCCATTTTCAGACACGCTTATCCCAAGTGGGGTCGCGAGGTGTGTTGGTGCCCATCTTCAGCTGTCTACGTGCGAGAGGCGGGGTACAGCCGGTCGGAAGTGGGGCAGATGAGCAAAAAAATTATCTATAACTTAGTAAAAAATCTTAAATAAGAAGAAAAAATTAGGTGTGATTTTTGCAAACATAAAAAAAGAAGAATTGGAAGAATTCAAATTACCAATTTTAATCTAGATTAAGTCCGAGATTGCAGTGAGATTATTCTAGAATAAAAAAAAAAAAATCTATGCCCCCCACTAGTAGTAATTATGTCAAAACTGTAAAAAAAAAATATATAAACATTTTGCAATTAAAGGTATTTATTCCCTGGTGGATCATCTAAATAAGTAGTCGTTCTAATTGTCAATCGGTCTAGTGATATATTTATGTAAGGTCGTCCTACGTAAACCTAGCTATCTTTTTCTGCGCATGCGCACTTTCAGGCGTATCTGTGTGGTGAGCTACGGCTTTCAGAGCCAGTCATTGAAGCTCACCTTTCTCGCCGTGGTTCTTTAAAATGGCTGAGGGTCGTAAGAGAAAAAGTGTCTAAGTGTATGAGAAGAAAAGAAAGGCCTCAGAAAGAGGCAGATATATCCCCAGGAATGCTTTTGCGAGGAGAGCTCTCCCTCGCAAACAGCATTATCGGGATTTGCTGTCACAGCAGCTTCGCTGCGCTTTTGCCATAGGCAGTCACTACCCTCGACTGATAACACAAAGATCTGGGCAAGAGGCAACCGCGGCAGTGGAGGAGGGATGCATTGACCAAAGGGGGCAAAAAGCAGTGATGATCTGTCCGAATGGTAATTTAAGTGAGTTCACTATAAAGTCCACTATATATTCCCCGCTCTATATAGTGATTGAGGGATTTAAGGGTTATAGCGGCAATTTGGACACAGTAAGCTTTTATGAGCTATGAGAACAGCAACTCTTAAAGGAATAGTACACCCAAAACATGAGTAGCCTTCATTTTCTACTCACCCCCATGCTTTGAACAACACTCTGGAGTACTTTTTGATATCTCAAATGCATCTGGAGATCTGGGAGGCTGCTTGCTGTCTGCTGACATTCAAATAAATGGAGGTCTAGAAAGCCCGAGACAGAAAAGTCCATAAAAGGTCACACAAAAGCGTGTCAATATTCCTCCATACTGCTCGAGTCCAATTTAATCAAGTGTCCTGACTGGGTAGCATCCAGAATTTTCTCGAAACGAAGTCATTTAGAACGCTTTTAGAGCCTAAACAGAGAGTGTATAGGATTTCCTAAAAGCGGCGTTCGCGACTCACTACGAGGAAGCCGGCAGACCAAACCAGATGAAAGATGAAAGATTCAGCTGCGGCAAAGAACTCATGCTCTTCCTCAACACTGAAGTCCTCAGACATTTTTCTTTTCGTTGTTTGTTTTCTTTCTTTGCACAGGTAAACAGCACATTTCTTCTTCTACGGCTTACATTGATGTCGGCAGAGCAATTGAGCACTGAATGCTTTGCCCGAGCTTTCATCTGGTTTGGTCTGCCGCGGCTTCCGTAGAATCGCGGCACGCATTGCGCGCTTTCAGGAAATCTATACACTACTGTTTATGCTCTAAAAACATTCTAAATGACTTCGTTTTTCGAGGAAATTATGGATGCTACCCACTCAGGACACCCTGGAATACATTGGGCGAGCAGTATGGAGGAATATTGACACTTTTGTGGACTTTATGGAACGCTTTACTGCTTCGGGCACCATAGGACACTCCATTAACAGAAATGTCGGCGAGAGCAAGAAGCTTCCCAGATCCTCCAGATATTTTGAGATATCAAAAAAAGTACTCCAGAAAGTATGTTTTCGCACGGGGTGAGTGAAAAATGAAACTAATCATGTTTTTGGGTGTACTATTCGCTAAAACAGGAAAGTGTATAAGGAGAAACGGGCGGTGGATGCTCTCACAGGCATTTAATAGGCGTTCCCTCTTGGGAGCGGGTATATGGTTGTTCATTTGCATTTTTTTTTAAGTGGAGAGGGCGGGTCTTTAAAATAACTTGTGAAAACCCTTCACAGAACCGTTAAGATAAAAAAAAAAAGCCTTCCTCTGTCAATATGCTCCATCCAGAATCCAAGTGGAAAAGTTGCTTGAATTTTGTAAAAAAAAAACTTCTTTAAAGAACCTATCTGAGTATTAATTGATTAATCAAAAAAAGAATCGACAGATTAATGATTGGCAAAATAATCATTAGTTGCAGCCCTAGTGCAGACATTTTCTAATAAAAACGATGCTCCTTTGAAAAGTTACCAACCGGTCTACTCCAGGAAGGACTCGTCCGCCGATGATGATCGACTTGCCCTCCTGCAGGCCTCCATGGATGGATCCGGTGAAAGGAATCCTCTAAAATACAAATCAGAAGCTAAATAAAAATATCTGTGTTTTCTGTCTGACAGTGAGCAAAACAAAGGTTACATTTTCTTCTTTGTTGCTACTTTTGGCCCAATTTTCCCCACAGATCATAGAAAATCAGATGCTACCATCTCTCCACCATTGAGTCTATTTTCATAGACAAGCCTTCATTTCATGTCAGTTATTAACCTTTATGACCAGACCGTTCCATTTCGCTGTCCCTCATTTCCTTCTCCTCATCGCAGAACAAGGCAGCTGGTTGTTAAAGAGCTTTAGATTTTATTTCTTTTCTGTCTCTTCTGTTAGTCGGCCTTTGTTTAAAAATGTAAAATGCTTTTATAAATAAGGTTGTATTTATAGAACTGCAGACTGGTTGGCAAGAGAAAAAGGAGAATATTTCATTTAAATACTTCAAATCTTTCAAGCTTTTATAAAAACCTTCCAGTCCGCCGATGCAGCCATTTTGTCAAGCAGATCAAATCTGAAAGCAGTTTTTAGAAATTACCCATGAAGGCCTTTGATGAAGATAACATCTGTTTCTGTTTCTTGGGGTAAACGTTGGTTGTTTTAGAACAAAACGAGGGGCTGCATTATGACTGCAGAAATAAATCCCCTGGAAATCCCCTGCAATGCAGTCAAAGCTGGTCCCTAAATGCTCATTTTCACTGCTGTGCTGTAGATATACCCTGAATGTAGAGACTTTTCTTTTAAAGAAATTACTAATATTTACTGCCTAGGTTTTATTTTTCATTAGACGAAAGACGTATCATTCATGTTTTCTTTGTACAGAAGAGTAGATGATAAATTGCATCATATTTCTAGATATGATGCAAATTACTTTAATTCTTCATCTATCCTTTTAAACTTTGGATGTTTGAATCCAAACATACAAAAAACAAGTAAAGAAAACTCTAAATAATGAGAAATAAAACAGAAAAATTTGGCCAAGTTCCTCTAACAATTTTTTTTAAAGACAGACAGTGACGTAAAAAAAACCCTGAGCTGATGCTCTACAGAGCATGGGCGGTTCTAGACAGGGGCCAACGGGGCCAGTGCCCCTCTGTAGATCATGTCCTGGCCCCTGTTATGGCCCTTGTGCTGAAGACATAATAATCATTCTAATGATGATATGCACTGGAACAGACATGGTTGCCGATAGGTCCTTTGGTTCTATTTCATTTTTGTTCTTTAGAAATTCTGTTTTACTAATTATTAAAAATAAATAAATAAGGTGATAGCTTCAGTGGTATTGAGATAGGATCCCAGTTTTCATCTGCTAAATGTTTTTTCAAAAGAAATTAAAAAGAATACTTAATTTATCTGTTATTCTTGAGTTCTAACTTAACTCAAAAATATGTCAAATATCTAAATTATGAATGTATATTGATCTCATAAGATATAGAATTTTAATTAAACCTAATTGAATAGAAATGTCACTTTATGCAGTTATATTAATATATTTGAATCACTTGCCCTGATTTTTATTTCATGCTTTTCTGTGCCTTCATGAAAACATGCTGGCCCCCTCCTGGCCCCCTGGTACATTTGGTCTAGAACCGCAACTGCCACAGAGTTTCAGAAACATCCAGAACACCAGCTCGTATGGTTTTATTAGCTACCAGCTAATTTCAATTTTTTTTTTTTTTTACAAATTTCACTTAATTCTACTTAAATGTCTCGATGTTGATGTTAAATAAAATCGGAATCGGGGGCGGATTTAGGAACTTTTGGGCCCTAGGCTAAGACAGGCATGGGGCCCTCTGAGTTAGGAAGACAAAACATAAAACAGACCCGTTATACAGATAGATAGATTTTCATAGAAAAGACATACACTATTTGTTCTAGGTTTTGTCCCTCTCTTTTTGTCCCTTTTCTTTTTGTTTTCCTCTCTTTGTTTTGTACTCAGCTGACTTTTCATGCTGTCTCAAAAAGAATGAAAGATTTTTTCCAGTCACTAAGCTCACTTTGCTCATTGTTCCTTCCTGTGTTTCCAAAAAATGCAATAGTGAAAGTGATTAACACATTCCTTCTTTCCACTGTAGAGAGCAGAGTTTGCTGCTTTTATATGTCGTCGCCAAAGTCTCCAGTAGCAGAAAAAAGTAGCTAGATTTTGCACTAGGCACTTTTTGGAAATCAAAGTGCTAGAGGGGTCTGAGAAGTCACTAAATATAGCAACAAAAGTGCTAAGTTGGCAACACTGCTCTTCGCACTGTTTGATTTCCAATGGTTTGCTGCTGCCTGTTTGGACCTTTCTGAACATGTGCAGCAAATGGACTGATCCAATGTGGTGGACACTGAAGGGCGGGGGGGCTCAGACACACTTAATATTATATTAAAAAGGATTTTTATCAAAAACATAATTAATGTGCACAAATAAGGACTAATTGTATTAACTATTCACATTTTATGGGGCCCCTAGGAACTTGGAGTCCTAACTGTTTTTCCTAATGTTAAATCCATCTCTGATCTGAATCCTGGGAAAATGATCAAATAAAATCTCCCTGATCTCCCAGAGATATTCAGGGTAATTAGAGGATTAAATAATCATCAACCTTAAAAATGCTTTTCTGTGTCGGAAAATGAGAGGTGAAAAGCTGACCTCCAGTCATTGATCGGGGAGGTTTCTGTTCCTATTCCTGTTTCTTTTAACTGGTCCATTTTTTTTTAAATGCTTTAGCTGAATCCTGGAGCTGCTTTTAGGATATTCTGGGACTTATTTATGAAAAACAAGACCTAAAACCTACTCAGACCTTTACATTTCCACACCTGTTTCTTTTTATTTTATAAAATCAGAAAAAAAAAAATCATTTAAACTTAAAAAGAAAAATCCGATTAGGCTATTTACTAAAATGCCCTGTTATTACCCGTGTGCAGAGATGGGAAGTAGCGGTACAAATACTTCGTTACTGTACTCAAGTAGATTTTTCTGATATTTTTACTTTTACTTTTTACTACTACTTATTTTTATGGCGACTTTTACTTCTACTCACTTACATTTTTACACAAATATCTGTACTTTCTACTCCTTACATTTTAAATAAAAATTGGCTCGTTACTTTAGTTTTTGAATCATTTCAATGGAGTTGCCGTTATTATTTTTCACGTCATCAATACCAAATTCAATCTAATTGGATGGGAATCTTACGTTGCATTTGACGCACCACTACAAGATGAATCGGTCAGATTCGGCGGTATTCATTCGTGCGCAAATCATTGCAGCTTGGTGGCGGTAGCGTTAGCATAGTAGCATGGACGACGAGATGATTTGAAAATGAACACAACGGAGATCTTATAGTCCTATTGGCAGACATCCATTTAAAATGTAGAGCAACGGCATGCAAAAAAGTGGTTTCTACTTTTACTTTTATACTTTAAGTAAATTTACAAGCCTGTGCTTTGTTGCTTTTACTTGAGTAAAGAAGTTTAATCAGTACTTCCACTTTTACCAAGAGTATTTTTTAACACGAAGTATCCTGTACTTTTACTCCAAATGCGGAAAGAAGTTAGTACTTTTGCCATCTCTGCCCGTGTGTTGATGACTGAAAGACATCTTCTGCCTCCCATTTATCTGTTTATTACAGTGAGTTGAATCCATGTTAATGTGGATTTAAAGACGTTTCAATTAGTGGAAAGAAAATGCAGGGGGGGATATAAAAAAGTCTAATAAACCAAAACTTTCACGACCCCCTTGCAGTACCTCCATGGCCCCCCTAGGGGGCGCGGACCCCTGTTGAAGACCTCCGCTTTAGATGAAAGTCTGGTGCCAAAAAACGGGAAATAAAAGAAGTCTGTACAGAAGTCATCACAGGACCGAGAGCTGAACCGGAAACCATTAGAATAAAAATAAATAAATAAATAAAAACTTCTCAGAACCATCTTTGTCAGATTAGAAATGGGAAAAGGCCATAAAAACAAACAAACAAACTTCGGTGCTGGAAGAAGCAACATCTTCAACCGCCTGGATCAGTTTGACAGGAATGACCGTTAGAATCCTTTCAGCCCAGATGTGAAGTGAACATCTGGAGCAGGTTGGCTTTCTAACGGTAACAATGAGAGCAGCTCCCAGCCTAAGCCTCAGAGTAAAGAAAACAGGAGCAGAGTTCATCACTCACCGGGTTGTAAAAGGGAGACTGGTTGAAAGCCATGATCGGAGCAAAGCAGCTGGATAAGGGGCTCTGAGAGGAGAAAAATCAGCTTCTCTGGGCAAACACACACAGAATGGAGGATTTTAGAAAATGGTTGCTGCTTTAAAGCAGACTTTAGGTTTCGGTTTCGCAGTAGGAGGAGGGGTTTATCTCTTAATATATAGAACTTTCTTGTCCATGGATGGCTCTACAATGGGGCCAAGAGGGGCCAATGCCCCCCTAGACCCAATCATGGCCCCTGTACAGAAAGCAGACACTAGAACATTTAAATGCAAGTCAGTGTTTCTTGAAAAAATTGTATTTTCCCTTGATATAAGCAGGATGGCGAGACAACTTAATAATGGAATGAGATCATTTAAATTTAAAAAAAGGAAAAATATCTATTAATTTAAGTGGATAACATGTAATTATCTTATTTTGGGGACAAAAATAATTGCTGTGTTCACACAGTAGCCTGAAGGGACCCAAATCTGAGTTTTTTTGCCCATATGCGACCTGGATCTGATCTTTTCATGACAGTCATCTCATCTGAACAACACAGCATCAGATTAATTCCAATGTAGACCCAGGCCAGCTGGGCTACGTTCACACAGCAAGCCTTAATGCTCAATTTGATTTCTTTGTGAACATTGCCATTCACATTTCCAAATATATGCGACTTGTATGTGATCGCCTGTGTGAACTGCATTCATACAATGCACCAATCTCCGCATGCATAGTAGATCTACGCAGTTGACACTCATAAAGCAAGCACACTCTTTGTTTACAGAAGTAAACATGGATAATAGCGCATTTAGCAATCTTACCCAACCTTAAAACTCAATCCTTTCAATATGGATAAACATAAACACTGCTTAGGACTCAAGGATTATTGTCCGCCATGATTGTTATTTTTCTTCCAACTTCTGCATAGCAAGACACAGACTTGTGATCTTTGGCTACGTTCAAACTGCAGCCTGATGTGACCCAAATCCGATTTTTAGGCGCATATGCGACCTGTATCTGATCGTTTCATGGCAGTCTTAACAAAATAGATCTGATTTCTCTTATGCGACCCAGGCCACCTGGCAATGTGGTCATGAATCCGATATGAATCTGATCTTTTCAAAAGCGACCTCTGTCTGAACGGCCAGGTCGCATTCATCAGGCCTGAATGGCGTGGTAACTGACATAGGCATGAGCGTGCATATAGACGCTACTAGGTGGTGCTAAAGCACTAGGAACTCGTTTTTTTTTTTTTTTTTTTTTTTATTAATATTATTAAGATTTTACTGATGTCAGTTTTGAAATGATCTTTTTGAAAACCTGAGCCATTAAAAACGACACGAAACAATGCCCCGAAATGAGCCACCTCCGCCCGCACACCTGACCATTGCTCTACTCTCTCTTCGCTTTGTCGCGTGAGACTTCGGCGGTGGTAAGCCCGCGAATGTGCATGCCAGATGCGCGCGCATCATAGCAGTTCACTAAGCGCCTACGTTCACTGCGATAGCAGGAATGCTCAATGACAGATTTTTTGTGAAATGCCGGTTTTTCAACGATGTCCGTTCACACTTCAAGCAATATCGACTTGTATGTGATCTACTGTGTGAACTGAAAGCGTTCAACCGAGGTAATCCCGCATGCGCTTTCGAGGGGCAGCGATGACGTCACATGTAGCAAAGCGTCCTCAGTGTTTCAACGGGAAGTAAACATGACTTCGTAATACTACCGCTTGGCGTATATTAAGCGTTCTTTAAGTTGCTTCTCCAACAGGAGCAGGCACATTACGAAGCGAAATCTTTTAAGAAGATCAAAAAGAAGAGAGCCAGGTTCGGTAAGACCCTTGAGAGTTTGATCTGAATCGAGCTGCTCTTTCCAAATATGAATTAAGTCAGCAACCTCGCTTTCTCTCCATTGACTGCTCTCTCTGTGTTATCTTCATAATGGTTGTTAGTTTTTCCCGCCTCTCTGCTTTTTTTGACGCAGATTAGTAACGTTTAGTAACATTTGTCAGAAGTATCAATATACTTTGTCATGGTTGCTGAATGCGACCTGGCCGTACAGACACAGGTACGCATTTGAAAAGCAGTCAGATACGATATCGGATTGCAGGTTCACATATCCAAGTGGTCACTGGTTTATCGCATTTGAATAAATCCGATCTGTGTCGTTCAGACTGTCATAGAAAAGATCTGATACAGGTCACATATGGGCAAAAAAATCGAAATTGGGTCACTTCAGGCTGAAAGTGTGAGCGTAGCCTCATAGCAGTCTTCAGATGGCAAGAACGATTAAGCTGACAGATTTGCTTCTCTCGTGCCCCATTAGCCGGAAGTAGCCATACAGATCAAAGCAAAAATCATTTTGTTGTGCATTAAAATGTCTCATTCAGCAGCACCAAACAAGCATTTTTGCCGACTGGTCACCTAATAAACTAGTTAGGCTAGATAAAGTTTTACAATGTAGCCCAAGTCAATGACAGATAGCGTGAGGACGACCACATAGGCTACAAATAATTTCAGTAGAGTTTGCAATTGCGAAATCTATGTGTTAAGACAAAACGTTTTTCTGTTGTATAGGTTTTGTTAGGCAACATAAATTAACACATTTTGGTATGGTCTCTTTATTGTCTTAATTGTATATTGATTTAGTAATTGCAGCACAATGCCAAGAAAGGAGGGTTAATCGTATTGGAAAATCTTAAAAGCTGTTCACATTTTATTTTTAAGTGGTTTGTACAAAATCAGCAGGTATTAAAATAGCTATTATTTTGTAGGCTACCATAAGTCATATCCGCGTGACAAGACTTCCAGTCATGTTGCCCTAATAGCCCATTATTTAAACTACTGTGGCATATACTGCGCATTCTACCTCGCATGCGGGTTTACTTGCATTAATATGACTTCAGTTTCACACAGGGAGGATCACATACAAGTTGCATATATTTTATAAATGTTGAAGAGGCGGCAAAAAATCCAGATTTCACAAAAAATGGGAATTGAGCACATCAAGGCCTGCAATTAATGAGCGTAGCCTTTGATGAGTATTAATGACATTTCAGATTGGATGGGGTGGGACACCTGGTGGGTTCTACAAACGGAGTCACATTCCAAAAAGATCAGATTAAAATGTCAGATTCAACACCACAGAGCCAAGTGGCCTGGGCCGCATTGGAAAAAATCTTATGTGTTGTTCACACTGTCATGAAAAGGTCAAGATACAGGTAAGCGCATATGGGCCAAAAAAATTGGGGTCACTTCAGGCTGCGGGTGTGAGAGCGTAGCCTTGGATATCTTGACTTTTTTTAACCATCTTGAAAAGATTGAGTTTTAAAGGTTGGAAAAGATCGCTAGATGAGCACCAGCACTACCATCCATGTTACCTTGCACAGAGAACTGCTTGTGATGTCATTGCGTGCTCTACTGCTCATTATACTTAAGGTTTTTGAATGCAGTTCACACAGGAGATCACATACAAGTGCATATTTTGAAGACTTTTACAGCGCCAAAAAAATTCCACAAAAAATGAAGTGATTGGTCCTGCAGTGTGAACATAGCTTTATTTACCCGCTCAGTCTAAGGGCAAATATGCATACTTTAGACCTTTTTACTATTTTTGGTAATCCTTTGCTAATATTTTTTGTGTAAAGTAATTTTGTACTATGATGTAATCTAACATAAGTGACTGCAAAAGGTGTCCATGTAACCAAGTCTCACTAGTTGATCTGACTATAAAGTAATTTTAAACTTGTTTTGAGATTAACATACTTATCTTGAGAGTATATTTTATGCTATCAAAGAAGTTGACAAGGTACAACTGTCACCACATCGGCAGATTCTTGCACTGATTTGGAGTGGAATCTTGTCTAAAGCAGATTAATAATCTAAGAATCTGTAATTTCATGTTTCGTCTTAAAACCAGATCAAAAAAAATATATATTTTTTTTGGCTAGAGCCTGGTTAAATGGACAATTTTACAGAGTGTCTCTTGGAACAATTTAATCATTCACCTTTACAATTTACTTTAACAGTAATTTGAAAATTACAGTCACCTTGAAGCTCCAGCCATTAGGATACGACCGCCGTCAAGTCGGCAACTAGCTTTTTAATTGTGCTAAATTTTGTCTAGAACCGCCACTGATCCTGTCTTATCTATTAATGTGTGTGTGTTTGAGGGGACTTCCCATCAGAGAGGAAAACGTTAAAAAAGGAAAGTCCTGTCAGCTTCCTCCCGTTGGTCTTCTTCCTTAAACCTAACTGCTTAATGACCCAAAACCAATTCTGTTTAAAGCTTTCCGTGGTCTCTTTGGAGAATATGTTCTGGTCTGCTGAAACCAAAAAAATAAACTTCCCCCATAGTGAAACATGGTGGTGGCTGCATAATGATCTGGGGTAGCGTCCTGCAGAACCTCCTCTTACAAAGTAAAATGATGTGCCACGAGGTTATTCAGCCTTTTTATTGATATATAATCAGGATTTATCTAAACGTTTTTAAATTAAGAAAATTTAACTCAGAAACTTGTTAAAAACCCTGCAGCCCCGGTGAAAAACAAGCAGTCTGCAGGTTGTAAAGTTTAAAGATTAGAGTTGCTACTGTTTACCCAGACTTATCATACTTTATGGTTCCCATCACAAGATATGCATTTGCATCACTTCCTTTTTTCGCTTCTCTTTTGTTCTTTGTCCGGATGGCTGCCTGTTGCATTTCAAACCACAGCAGTAAAGCTTCTTGCAGCAAGATGCAACACCTGCATGGAACCACGCAGGTGTTGCATCAGTTTTATGAAACACATTCCGTTTCAAAAGGCCTCAGAAGAAACAAACTGAGGGTTTTCTTTCTAGGCTTATTGTATGAATGTTCAGGACGAAGAAAAAAAAGAAAGAAATGAAAGCGAAACAGAAAGAGAAGGTAGGTCAGATGACACTGAGTTCACCCTGCTGTCCAACCAAGGGTATAACTTTGTGATGAAAGTTTGTGGGGACGCTCTAAGGGTCTGATAGATTTTGGTTCTAGAAGCAGCAACTGTCACAGTGATAAAGAAATTAAGCTCAAAACATATATTTATTTTATAACTCTTTACAATTGCTGAGAATATAAGATAACCATAATACACTGATATTCAACTTTATAGATGTTAGAGAGAGACGCCTTTTAGTTCATTACATATATTGTCATGATGGGTCTTAGGTTCTTAGCCCACATGCAGAACACAACGGAGGCTGGGTAAAAGTTTAACAGAGTTTATTGAGTTTTACACAAAACACAAGGTCATGAACTGGATCAGGAACTGGTCTGGGCTGGTTCACTGAAGTCTGCAGAGATGATAGTTTGATTAGGAAGCAGGCTGATGAGTAATGAGTCTTTGATAGTTCAAGCGTATACCTTGACAGAGTCCTGGCTTCTCTCTGAGAGAGAGGGAACCGTTGGTTGAGTCCAGAGACTGTTTGTTCAGCAGAGTCCAAGAGCAGCTGCAGATGGCGAGATGTGATAACCCAGATAAACCTGGCAGGGACAAGCTGGGTGGAAGCGGCTTGAGTGAGTTGTGAAGTATTGATCCAGGTCGAGTACTGACTCCAGTCCCGATATGAGGGTTGTTTGAGGTCGAGGCGAAGCGGAAGTGGACTCTAGTTGTTGGTTTCATCCTCTCCGTCTGCCCGTTAGACTGTGGGTGATAACCAGAGGTGAGTGAAGACTTACAGTTCAATGCTGAACAAAAGGCTTTCCAGACTTGAGAGATGAACTGTGGACCGCGGTCAGAGGGAATCTCCTGTGGGATGCCATGGAGCCGGAAAACATGCTTCACCAGAAGCTGTGCCGTCTGGAAAGCCGTGGGAAGTTTTCTGAGGGGAATTAAATGACAAGACTTGGAGAAACGGGTCGACGATGGTTAAAATGGTGGACATACCTCTGAAATCGGGAAGACCAGTGACAAAACCAACGCCTATGTGAGACCAGGAACGGGTAGGAACAGGTAGAGGATGCAACAGGCCTGAAGGTGGTTGGTGAGACGCTTTATTTCTGGCCATGCAGATGGAACATGCCAACACGCATTCTCTTTACGCCCTGTGTAAGGATGGCCACCAGAAACGCCTTGAAATCAGGCAATCGTCGCGCCCACTCCGGTGGGCGAAAACTTAGCTGTATGCATCCAATGGATCAAACCCAAATCTGAAGAAGAAGGGACATAGGTTTTATTTGGAGGACCATTACCCCTGGCCAGGTTCAGAGGCTAGGGCAGAGTTGATGAGATCAGTGATCTCCAGGAAACCACCCAACAGTACAGGAGGCAGGAAGAACAGGCTTCGGGCGCCTCAGGTTGATCAGCAGAGTAAAAGACAGAGAGAATCGGGTTTGATGTTCTGGAACCAGGTCTGTAAGAGACATGAGATTGAAACGGGAGAAAACAAAAGACCATCTGGAGTGACGGGTTAGCTTGTTTAGCGGATTGGAGATAAGCCAGGTTCTTATAGTCGCCCAGACCAAAACTGGATGTTAGTCCCCCCCTGAGCCAGTGTCTCCACCCTCCAAGGCCTAGTTTGATGGCTAGAGTTCTCGTCCCAACATCATAGTTTAGCTCTGCCCGATTGTGAGAGTCTACAGGGAAAAAGCAGGGGTGAATCTTTTGGTCTGAGTGGTGTTGGAAGGACAAAACTGCACCAGCGCGGGGTCAAGGCATCCACCTCGAGGATAAACTGCTTAGAAGGATCTGGCTGGATCAAAATGGGAGCTCTAGAAAACGGGATTTTAATTTCTCAAAGTGTTTTGAGCTTCCAGGTGTCTATTAAAAAGTATTTTTACGAGAAGTCAGAAGGGTTGTGAGAGGTGAGAAGCTGTTTGACTGTAGTTCCTTATGAAGCGTCTGCTAGAAGTTAAGCAAAACCAAGGAATCTCTGAAGCTGTTTACTTGGTTTTCAGGTAATGCGGCCAGTCCAGAACTGCACTTATCTTGTCGCCGGATGGCTTAGCCACTGCCAGCCCTCGAGCACAAACCTAAAAAAGGTGACAGATGGTTGGTGAAACTCACATTTTTCAGCCTTTACAAAGAGCTTATTTTCAACAGTCTTTGAAGGACCGGGCCGGGACATGTTTCTTATGCTCTGAAAGGTTCTTGAGTAGATCAAGAAGCATGTAGATCTATGTACACAAAACACGAAAATGTTCAAAAAATCTCTGAGGACATCATTGACGAGTGCTTGAAAAACATGCTGGAGCGTTTGTGAGACCAAAAGTCATGACCAAATACTCAAACTGGCCTAAAGGGGTCTTAAAGGCTGTCTTCCATTTCGTCTCCTTCTCTTATCCTAAGAAGGTGATAAGCATTTCTTAAATCGAGCTGGTGAAGACTGTTGCCCCTGAACAGGTTCAAATGTTGATGCAATGGAAGTGGTATTTATTTTGATGGTTATCTGCTAAGGCCTCTGTAATCATACAGGGTCGTGAGGGGAACCATCCTTTTGCCTAAAAAGAAACCAGCACCAAGAGGAGAAGAAGATGGACGGATTATCCTGGCAGCTGAAGAGACTCGCTAATATAATATATTTCTCCATGGTCTCACGTTCAGGCTTTGAGATGTTTTAAAGTCTACTGCTGGGCAAGGGAGCTCCTGGTAATAATTCAATGGCACAGTCATATGGTCTGTGAGGGGGAAGAGACAGTGCACTAACTCCTTTTACTGGAAGACCAGGAGCCAGATCATGATACCTCGGAAGGAACAGAAGTAAGGTCAGGAGAGTCCATCTCCCCTCTACCTCTAGGAAACTGAACAACGGGAGCAGCAGAACAAAGACATGTCTCATAACAGGGAGTGGACCAGGACTCAATGTGGCGTTCAGCCCAGTTGATATGGGGATTATGTCGTTCCAGCCACTCAAATCCAAGCACCAAGGGGGAACATGTAGAAGGAAAACAAAAGTTAATGTCTCACGATGATTTCCGGAGATCAACAGCTCACAGAGGTTGTAAGGTTTGGATGAGAGTGATACATCTTAGCTTCCTTAACAATAGCGATACTCTGGAGAGGTTTGATAACGAACTGTTTCAATCTTTTTTGTAATTGCTGAACCAGGTTAGAATCACGAGATTTTACGCCACATCCAGAGTCAATGAAAGCAGACAAGGAGATTCTGGTTTGAAAAAAGTGTAGCAGGTAGCATCAAATGAGGAGCCTTTCAAGTTTTCAAATGGCCCGTCAGACTCCTCAGTTCCTCTGACGGCCCCGGCTTTTGACTTAGCGGGCATATGAAGCTATGTAATGGCTGTCTCACCACAGTATAAACAAGATTGCCCCTGAAACGTTGTTGTCTTTCCTCAGTGAGTTAGCCTAGTGTGTCCACCTGCATGGGTTAAACCTCGCTCCATCTGAATAGAGACTTGGACGAGAAAATCAGAATAAAGCCTGAGCCTTTGACCTTGGCTTGGAAACGGCTCCTGTGACTCCAGGAAAAAATAGAAGTATTATTTTAATGCAGGGGCAGGCACAGAAAAAATTTTAGACTTCTTTGTCTAGTGCTGTTTCTAGTTCGGAGTCTGTTATCCAACCTGATGGTTAAGCGGATTAAATCCTCTAAACTAGTTTGTACGTCGATCGTAGCTAGTCTTTGATATCTTCATTTAACGCCTTAAAGTAGGCGCTTTTAAGCGCACATTCGTTCCACCCGGAAGCTGCGGCTTTGACCCGGAAATTGATAAAAAAAATCTGCCACAGTCTGATTTCCTTGTCTAAGACTGAGTAGAGCTCGAGAATCTATCGATTTATCCGAGTCTTGATTAAAGACTTGAGAAAATTCAATCATGAACTCTTCAAAAGTACACTGAAAACTTGATTCAGAGGCAAACCTAGCCTCTGCCCATTCAAGAGCTCTTCCAGTGAGTTGAGAAAGGATAAAGGCAATCTTTCTATCATTCGGAAAACTGTCAGGAGAATGTTCAAAAAGTAGTCGACATTGGAACAAAAATCCCTTACAATCCTTCTGGTTACCTGAGAACTTTTCAGGGAGACTGGGACGGAACTCAGGAAATGACGTCACTACTGGTGGATCTTGGAGCCGGAAGTGGATCCGGAACTGGACGTACCGCTTGCGTGGCGTTAGCATTAGCACCCATGTCGCTGGCATATGTTTGAAGTATTTGATTCCTGGTGACCGGTACGGTGGCTGCAGCGCTTTCACGGAGAAGTTGCGCATATCCGCGGATCTTACCACTCTTGTTCCTCGAAGCCTCCGGCGGGAGGTGATCGCCACTCAGGGCTTTTGTGTTTGGCGATGAGTGTTCTATGTTCATATAATGATGGGTCTAAAGGTTCTCAGCAACCCCGTGCAGAACACAACTTGGAGAGCACAGAGATAAAGTTCGCTGGGAAAGTTTAATGATTTATACACAAACACAAGATCATGAACTGGATCAGGAACTCGGTCGAGGAACTGGTTCACGGAAGTCTGCAAAGAAGATGATAGTTTGAGTTAGAAGCAGGCTGATGAGTTCCCATGAGTCTTTGGGATTAGTTCAGGAGTATACCTTGACAGAGTCCGGGCTTCTCTTTGAGAAAGAAAGAAAAGAGGGAACCATTGGGTCCAGAGACTGTTTGTTCAGCGCAGAGTCCAAGAGCAGCTGCAGCGTCTTGCTTCTGACCCTTTAATGACAGAGCCTTGATCAGAGTTTCCAGCTCTTCAAAACAGCAGGGGAATCCACACAGGAATCTTCAGGTTTGGCTCACGAAAGTACCCTCGGCAGGTTAAGCCTCATCCAAGAGCTCAGGTTAAGAGTCAGGTTTCCTGTGAGGCAAAAAAAAACAAGGGAGAAAGTTAAGAATCGTGATTCTCTCTCTAGAGATAGCTGCTAAGATTCTTCTGGCCCTAGGCCTATGTCGCCAAGGTGTTTAATCCAGGTCATCACCCTCAAGCGCGCCGGGAGCAAAGGTCTCGGGCAGCTGGTTATAAAGGGCAGGTCTGTTGATGAGTAGATGTGTCTCAGGTGTGCTGGAAGACTCCAGCTCCAGGAGACCCACGGCGCCACTCTTTGCTGGAGGAAGGAAGGTACAGCTCCAGATCCCAAAAGCATATGGGCCCAAAAAAATTAATGTGCAAAAAAATAATTCAACTAACAGCCGATTCTAAAGCCCAAATCGATATATCATGTATCCCTAGAAGTGAAATTTCAGTTCCATCCATAAATCCAGAAAAATATGTATGTGCTGTTTTACACCCTTTAAATCCTTGAAGCTCTCTTCTACTTCTCTCTAGTGCTCTGTTAAAAAAGATCTATGAACCTCTTTACTAATATAATGATGCCAGAAACCAAATTTCAAGATATGTAGAAGCTTTGAAAGTCTGATTCTATCTGTGCAAAAAAAAAAAACATGTTAATTTTATTGTCTTTTAACTGGGGGTCATTCTTCGATCTGAGAAGCCAAGAGGCCACTAACTAGTAAAGAAAAAGAACAAACTATGTTTTCTCAGAGACTTCTTTGCATTATAATACTAACTTTATATAAACTTACAATCAGATGCGCTTTCGGTGAAACGTCTCCAACCTGTCTCCTAACATTTACTTAAACATTGGTTAGCTGCAGGTTGTCTATTCACCTGAGTAACATGCTCTGTGTCTCTCCTACAACTATGTAGTTACTTCTTTACTGGCGATGATGCCTTTTTTCAGCCCTAATACCAATACCCGATACCTGGATGTTGCCAAAAGTGTAATAATACTTCCATACCCATACCATCTGCTCTGGAAACTGATGCGTGCGCATATATGAAAGAACTGCACATACTACTTAGATGTTAAATAATTGCCATCTTGGCTTTGTGAAGCTGTACACGCGCACTACCTTTGTGAAGCTGGTGAAAAAATCGCTCTACAAAGTGAATCCGGTAGGACTTTTATTGCCTACCTGGAATAGGTGACAATTCGCTTAATCAACTTTTGGCTCTCAGAGTCCCAAAATAGTTAAAGATTGATTCGTGAAATTATAACATGTATAATAGTAGACAGTAAAATTACATTACTAATAAATTAAAAATAAACCGGGGCGCATAACTCCGACCAGGGTCTGTTACTGCGTCCGTCCCGGTTTCTCTCGGCAGTCCTCAAACTCTTTTGTGTTCGATCACGTTTCTACTTCAAAATGTTTGATCAGGTTTGAGGTATTGAAACCTGCCTGGTTTAACTCCACCTCTCAAAACATTCAGGTCTCAAATCTTGCATTTGGCAAATGTACTCGCCGGCGTTTCTATAACGAAATACTTCCACACCGCATAAATTTTCTCGTTCTGGTATTGGTTAAGAGTTGATATTGGCCCGCTCTCATTGGTGTGGAGCAGGCCGATAGCGATAGTTAACACTAATGAGTGTCGGGAGAGAGAAGGCAAGTGACATACAAACATAAAAATGGTATCGGTGCCCTATTTGTTGGTACTCGCCGATGCCGATACCACCATTTTAGTGTTGGATCAGAGCCCCGTCGGATACTGGTATCGGTGTAATACTACTTCTCAAACAGCAAAATGTGACCGCAAATCAGATGTTTCAAAGTGACAGATACGATGGTGTTACACCGAGATGCGGGACATGGGAGCAGTGTTAGAGAGAGAAAAAAAAACACTGACTCAAAATGTTCTGAACACAGATAGCTGCACCCAACTCTGTTACCTTTGGCTAAAATAAATTGGAAAGAGGAAAAAAAGCGGAAATTATACGTGGAGGCAGGTTCCCGCCAGTCCTTTAGAAAGTTACGCCTGTGTCCCCAAGGGCTGCTTTAAGGTTTAACCATTAAGGTTCATATTGGAGTCTGGGTCTAAAATGGAGCTAGAACACAGCTAGCCTACTGGCTACCCACCCAACACAGCCTAGCCTCAGATTTCCAAAATGGAGATTAATTGAGATTAAGCTGGGTCAAGAGTTTCCAATTTAACAGCTTATTACTGTTTTTGTTGGGAGCTGGAGAAGTACCATCTTCCTCCAGCAGAGTCCGCCGTGGATCCTCCTGAGCCGAGCCTTCGACGCACCTGAGGCTCATTCCATCATCAGAGGATCCACAGAAGTGCAAACCTACTTGGCAATAAACTTGATTCTGCCAGGTTACAAATGAACATGAAGAACTGAAAGGCTTCGGTCTACAGATGTTTAGATTCGTTTCACAACTGTTGAATGTCCAGTTTTATAGATTTTGTTGTAATATGTTTATAATTATTTTATTTTCTGATGCATTGGACCTGTTATGAGACAGACATAGATGACTTGATGTCCTTCAGATTAAGAGCTTCATGTGACAAACTGTTAAAATTAAAAGCAAATTAACATTCAACTTAATGGAGCAATTCTTCATTTGTTATGAAGATGGAAGAAAAACAGCAGTAAGAAGAGGAGCTGAAATATAGATTTTTTTTAATCTGCACTCAAGCAGCTGATAAACATTTATGTGCAGAACGGGTGAACAATAACAGAACCCAACTTTGCAGGTCTGGTTCACCATCTGATGACATGAAGATATGAAGGAGTTCCTGAGAGGAAAACGAATCGGATCAGATGTAGACTGTAGGCTCAGGTCCCCATGGACGCTCAGCATTTAGCAGACACAAAAACTTGGCATGGCCCTTTAAGAGCATCGCCATGGAGACGGTGTGTGTCAGAGACGGAGGGAAGCAGTCTGCGGGCGAGGTTAACCTCAAAGCTGAGGATTGATGGAGTCGGCAGACCTCGTCCATAATTCATGAGGATGTTCTGGGAATGCTCTCCGCCTGCTGATGGACGGACGCTGCAGCAGCAGGACGCGTCCGTCTCTCCGTCCTTCTGTCCGTCTGTTGGCCTGTCCTGTACTGCTGTTGATCAGAAGATGGAGGCCTGTGTCAGTCTGCAGCCTCTATAGGCTGAATGTGAAAACGGGACAGCAGTTGTTCTGAGCAGATCCATATGATTGCTCCACTTCCTGTCTGCTGGAACTGACTTCCTGCTGAAAAAGGAACTTCTCGTCTGACCCTCATCTATCTCCACATCTTTGCTGCCGAAACTAAATCTCCATTAGTTCGACTTTCACAGCAGAGACGGATCACAATTTCATTTTATTTTTCAGGAAAGTCAAACTTATTCCTGATACAGACTGGACTCCTGGTGGTTCTTAAGGTCCAAACCTGGAGAGAACATCTGCTGCTGCACACTGCCAGCCAGCTGGCTGTAAGAGGGGCAACAAGATTTTTCTTTGCTCAAATTTAGCTGTGTGGAATCCAACAGAGATGATGAGGATGTGAAGGATCTCTGCCCAGAAGATTGCGCTCCTCCTCTTCCTAAGCAGTCAGCTGAAGCGGTTCATCGGATCAGGATCTGGAGTCAGAACCCAGAACTGGAACCAATGTCCACTGAGGGGTGGCTGAATACACAAAGGCACCAGAACCAGTTCAGGATCAGTCCAGACTAACCCTACTGTACCAACAGGAAAATGTTTTAATTTAGTGGACGATCTTTGTGCTCTGGGGGGGAGCAGCTTATCTGTTGGCTGTTCCATATGCCAGTCTTTTTAAAATGCTCACCTAACACCTTTGCTGCTGCACATGCAGTCCTTCATTGTTTACCAATCCAGTTAGCTTTGTTCGTAGCTCCTACTCTCCCTGTATACTTTGAAAAAGGCTGAGAGTCATTAGACTTAGAAAGCTTCTATTCATCTCTAATTACATAAGAGATGCATACATTTTGCCGCTTTGGGCGACAGTGGTGTTGGATGTGTTAGCCTGACGAAAGTCTCTACTCAACCCCTAGTCAGAATATGGAGTCTGATACTGCCCATGGAGCTGTGATTATGGGGCGTGTTTCGAATGAACCAGTAAAAATGCCTCTGCACTCAATTGGATAGACCTACAACCAATAAGAACAACGGAGTGCGACTCGCGTGTTGTTTAGCGGCGCGATAGTTGTTGTGCAGCAGTTTGCACGCTTTGAATAAGAAGATGAGACTTGATCGCGTTTCTCTGTTCCTTTTTAAAAAATAAATTTGCTGTCGATATCTTCTAGAACAGACCTAATAGCAGAATCCTACTCACCTCAACTCTCCAGCGCAGCCATTGTTGTTGTCACCCAAGCGTGCTTTGGTGACGACGCGTGGTGAATAGGCTCAGAATTACCGTTGATCATCTGTCCATCATCCGTATAAACTCTCCCGCGCCTGACAATTTGATTGGCCGCTAGATATTAGGCGAGCATACTCGTGCTACTATTAAGCAATGGCAGGCCGAACTTCCGACCTCAAATGTACGTAGAAGCGGGACTAAGTTGAGGAATGGCACCTAGGCTTGTTGGATGTAGGAGTTTGCCCTGAAATCGAAGGATTGATGGTTCAAGCCCTGACTCCAAACTTTCAGTGTCGTTGTATCCTTGGGCAAGACACTTCACCTGCATTATCTACTGATGGTGGTCAGAGAGGGCCGGTGGGCGCCAGTGTACGGCAGCCCAGCTTCTGTCAGTGAGCCCCAGGGCAGCTGTGGCTACAATGTAACTTGCCACCATCAGTGTGTGAGTGTGTGTGTGTGAATGACTGAAATAGATTTGGTCAAGTCTCCTGACTTGAAAAAAAGCGCTATATAGGTACAGGCCATTTACCATTTTTAACCGATAAAACACTAAAGTTAAAAGTTTTACGGAAAGAGCATCCAGTCTGTGTTTGTCATCCTTAATGTCAGTATTTTTATCCTTATTTACTGTATTTTTATTGCAATTTTATCATTAATTTGCTAACAATAAAATGTCATTTTAGGACCTTATACTGGAGTTACACCCTCTGGAGTTACAAGGCTCACATGAAAACAACAAATCAGTCGGTCGGGGGGCAAAGATCGTCCCTCCATCTAGCTATGGCCCTGCTCTCTTTTCATTTCCATCTGCTTGTGTTCGCTCACTTTTTGGTGACATCAAGCGGGAATGTTTTGGATTACTTGCCATCAGTTAATTACAGAAGAACCAGCAAAGTTAGCGGAACTCCAGTCACCTTGTTGGGTCAGCACACACTTTTCACTCTGAACAGTAGCTCTTGGCTTCTTTTGGTGCAAATGCAGCAAGGTGTGTGTCAAAGTGTCTCTTTTTATTAGACCGTTTCATCAGTGAATATCAGAAGCTTCTCTCCTCTGTCCGTTCCTGTTGAAATGTACGGTGCTCCTCATATTTTTTCCCCTTCTTCTTCCAAAGCCTTTGATCTGCAAAGCTAACTTTGAAAAAGAAAAAGGAGCGAAGTTTGCTTCTTGACCTCACACTGACCCGTGTTTGTCACTCATTATCCCATGAAAGTCGAGTTTTAGTCTTTGACCTGCCTGTAACCTAAAGTACAGATGTGATTGGCTCTGGTCACCTGCAACCCTGAACAGGATTGGTAGAAAATAGCTGGATAAAATTCAATTCAATTCAGTTTATTTCTATACAGTAGAGCCAATTCACAACACATGTCATCTCAAGGCACTTTACTGTTCATCAGATCACCCAGTCAAATTGATTCAAAGTTTTCTATCTAAGGAAACAATCTGATTACATGGACTCATTGGCTCTTCAGCAATCCCTCACACTAAGCATGCTTGTAGCGACAGTGGAGAGGAAAAACTCCCTTTTAACAGGAAGAAACCTCCAGCAGAACCAGGCTCAGTGTGAGCGGCCATCTGCTGAGGCAGACTGGGGTTCAAGGAGACAGAAGCAGAGATACAGAAAGCAGCTTTAAAAGGCGGCCCCATCCAGAAAGCTCCTATGTCAGATGATGAAGAGAGCACATCCAGTTAGTCTACAGTCAGAAAAACAGGACTACACTGAAAAACAGGGCGGTCTCCAACATCTATAAACAAAAGGTGTTGATGGCGGCAGCACAGCTGTTATTTCTCTCTATGATGGAGTCACAGCCAAACAGGGACGAGGTGAAGCTACTATGAGAAAAAAGCAGAGAGAGCATAACATTAGAGATTGAACTAACAGATTCTGCAGAGTGGGGAGAATAGAGATAGATTAAGCAGAATGATGAAATGGGGTTCCCTATGTCCTCCAGCAGTCTAAGCCTATAACAGCATAACCATAGAGATAGCTCAGGATAACCTGAGCCACTCCAACTATAAGCTTTTATCAAAAAAGGAAAGTTTTAAGCCTAGCCTAAAGGGTATCTGCCTCACGGACTAAAACTGGTAGTTGGTTCCACAGGAGAGGAGCCTGATAACTAAAAGATCTGCCTCCCATTCTACTTGTAGAAATTCTAGGAACCACTAGTAAACCTGCAGATTGAGAGCTAAGTGCTCTGTTAGGAACATAAGGAACAATCAGATCTCTGATATCAGATGGAGCTTGGCCATTTAAGGCTTTTATATGTGAGAAGGAGGATTTTAAATTCTATTCTGGATTTAACAGGAAGCCAATGAAGAGAAGCCAGGATAGGAGTAGATATGATCTCTTTTTTTCTTTTCATCAGAACTTGGCTGCAGCATTTTGAATCAGCTGAAGGCTTTTAACTACAGTTTGTGGACTTCCTGGTTGTAAAATAAAAATGCACAAGACTGTATAACATCTTTAAAAAGATTTATCTGCGAGCCAAATGCGGTCATCAAGAGCCCCAAATGAACACCCCTTCTGACCTGGAAACACCTCAATGATCCACCAGGGGGAGCTTAAGATCGAACTGCTGCTCTAGTTGACCTCTTACCTCCTCTGATGGTTGAAGAAAACAGATGTTTTGATAACAGACTGTTTAACTACACAGAATTTACACTTTTCTTTTAGTTGCTAATTTAACATTTGGTCTATTTGTGTTGTTTTATATTTTTATCTGCACAAATCTACTGTTGAATGCATGAGGATATTGGAGAGTGAAGAAGAAGCCGAAGTAAAGAGAAACTGTCAGCTAATGAGGGTTTAACTGAAACCTCCATGATTAATCTACTGATCAACACGTTTCTAACAGAACCGTCCTGGATCTGAATGGGCTTTCTGGAGCTTAGCGGCAGGAGGAGCTGAGGCGAAGCAGCGTGTCCTTCACTCCTGCTGCTCCTCTTCCTCCCTGTCACGCCCTGATGGCTGCTCCTGCTGCAGCTGTGCGCCCCGTGCTGGTCAGACTGGGAATACACTGCTGCAGCAGCAGCAGCAGCAGCAGCGTGAGGCTGCAGATGATACACAAACAACAGAACAAAGAGAGGAGAGAGTTTCAGCAGCCGCTGCTCACCTGAAGCTCTTAGCTAAAGAGGAGGAGGAGGAGATGAGTCAAAGATGAAGTTCAGTCACATCATGGATCAAAATAAAACAGATGATCATAGATGCAGGATGTGGATCATGTCGTCACTGAAACTGAACGGTTTGATTCAGGGATGGAAGATAATCCTCATGTTTGTCTAAACGAGCTGGGTGCCTTTCAACACCACAGTTGGTTTCCAGGTGGTTCTTCTTTTCCCAGCTCCACCCAACAAGCACCAACCTTAACCCTCCATCCAACCTTATCAGTGGCAACAACGCTGCCATCAGTTTTGTTATTATAAAAAGTTTTAATAATGTGTGCGGAAATATTCTTTTTAATTTCGTCACTGCCTAATACAGCTGGAAAAGAAAATAGCTAAAACATGATAATTCATTTTTTTGCTCAGTATATTGTAAAGAAAAATGTCTAAACCTTCATGATGTGGAAAAATCCTCTTTCTGCGAGAGAAAACTGTTTATCAATAAATCTAGTCGATTTAGATGCATTAATCAATTCTTTGCATCCTTTGAATTGTGTCTAGTGTCTGGTGTAAAAAAGACAATATGATCGAAAATCAGTTGAGAGTGAGAGAGCGAAAAGATGAAACAGAACCAGAACCCGGTGGGTGGAGACTTGGATCAGCCTGTTGGTTTGGGGTAAACTTAGGGAAACCTCCTCCAAGGCCATCATGATGAGGCAGGTGTTAGAATAGACGCACATAGACAATCCCCATCCCACAGGGGATTGGTGTGAGCGGCGCCAGGGGAGCAAGTTAAGCATCTCTTGATCAGTGGCATTCCGTGGGAGTGGGGCTTGAACTCAGGACCTCTGGGATCGAAGCACAATGCCCTAACCACTAGGCCGCCACTCCTCTTTAGATGTTATAATGACTGGGAATGGAAGTTCATAGAAATGATGATTGATGAAAGGAGAAAATAGGATAATGTGGCTAAGTTAGGAATCCATGTGGGGCTACTGAATCCATGTGGGGCTACTGAATCCATGTGGGGCTACTGAATCCATGTGAGGCTACTGAATCCATGTGGGGCTACTGAATCCATGTGGAGGCTACTGAATCCATGTGGGGCTACTGAATCCATGAATCCATGTGAGGCTACTGAATCCATGTGAGCTGTGGGGCTACTGAATCCATGTGGGGCTACTGAATCCATGTGAGGCTACTGAATCCATGTGGGGCTACTGAATCCATGTGAGGCTACTGAATCCATGTGGGGCTACTGAATCCATGTGGGCTACTGAATCCATGTGGGGCTACTGAATCCATACGAGGCTATGAATCCATGTGGGGCTACTGAATCCATGTGGGGCTACTGAATCCATGTGGGGCTACTGAATCCATGTGGGGCTACTGAATCCATATGGAGGCTACTGAATCCATGTGGGGCTACTGAATCCATGAGGCCATGTGGGGCTACTGAATCCATGTGGGGCTACTGAATCCATGTGGGGCTACTGAATCCATGTGGGGCTACTGAATCCATGTGGGGCTACTGAATCCATGTGAGGCTACTGAATCCATGTGGGGCTACTGAATCCACATGTGAGGCTACTGAATCCATGTGAGGCTACTGAATCCATGTGGGGCTACTGAATCCATGGAACTATGTGAGGCTACTGAATCCATGTGGGGCTACTGAATCCATGTGGGGCTACTGAATCCATGTGAGGCTACTGAATCCATGTGGGGCTGCTGAATCCATGTGGGGCTGCTGAATCTCAAGGGCTACTGAATCCATGTGGGCTACAGCTACTACTGAATCCATGTGGGGCTACTGAATCCATGTGGGGCTACTGAATCCATATGTGGGGCTACTGAATCCATGTGGGGCTACTGAATCCATGTGAGGCTACTGAATCCATGTGAGGCTACTGAATCCATGTGGGGCTACTGAATCCATGTGGGGCTACTGAATCCATGTGGGGCTACTGAATCCATGTGAGGCTACTGAATCCATGTGTGAGGCTACTGAATCCATGTGAGGCTACTGAATCCATGTGGGGCTACTGAATCCATGTGGGGCTACTGAATCCATGTGAGGCTACCTGAATCCATGTGAGGCTACTGAATCCATGTGGGGCTACTGAATCCATGTGGGGCTACTGAATCCATGTGGGGCTACTGAATCCATGTGGGGCTACTGAATCCATGTGGAGGCTACTGAATCATGAAGCAAATGAATCCATGTGAGGCTACTGAATCCATGTGAGGCTACTGAATCCATGAGGCTACTGAATCCATCGTACAAGTTGAATCCATGTGGGGCTACTGAATCTACGTGAGGCTACTGAATCCACGTGGGGCTACTGAATCCGTGAGTGAATCCGGGCTACTGAATCCATGTGGGGCTACTGAATCCATGTGGGGCTACTGAATCCATGTGGAGGCTACTGAATCCATGTGGGGCTACTGAATCCATGTGGGGCTACTGAATCCATGTGGGGCTACTGAATCCATGTGAGGCTACTGAATCCATGTGGGGCTGCTACTGAATCCATGTGAGGCTACTGAATCCATGTGGGGCTACTGAATCCATGTGGGGCTACTGAATCCATGTGGGGCTACTGAATCCATGTGGGGCTCTACTGAATCCATGTGGGGCTACTTCGAATCCATGTGGAGGCTACTGAATCCATGTGGGCTACTGAATCCATGTGGGGCTACTGAATCCATGTGGGGCTACTGAATCCACATGTGAGGCTACTGAATCCATGTGAGGCTACTGAATCCATGTGAGGCTACTGAATCCATGTGGGGCTACTTTGAATCCATGTGAGGCTACTGAATCCATGTGAGGCTACTGAATCCATGTGAGGCTACTGAATCCATGTGAGGCTACTGAATCCATGTGAGGCTACTGAACTGCAGGTGAGGCTACTGAATCCGGGTGGGGCTACTGAATCCATGTGGGGCTACTGAATCCATGTGAGGCTACTGAATCCAGTGAGGCTACTGGCCATCGTTAGGGGCTACTGAATCCATGTGAGGCTACTGAATCCATGTGAGGCTACTGAATCCATGTGGGCTACTGAATCCATGTGAGGCTACTGAATCCATGCGTAGCCTCACATGGATGTCACACCACCTCTTTGAAAAACCGCTAAGATCGGATTCGAGCACGGTAACCGAAGCTAACTGTTGGAAAGTATAAATGGTAGTAAAACTGAACTAGACCATGCCAGACACGTAACCAAACTGGCGCCAACATGGACCTAGTTCATCAGTAGGCTCGTGCTTATTCAGTTCTAGTAATCAGGCTTCAGATATCAGGAAATCCTAGCTTCCCTACCATGCCAAGGTAGGGAAGCTAGATTTTTACAATTTCCAGTGATGATTCTGCTTTAGCAGTGTGATGAACCTCAACGCCTGTGGTTGCTTCCCCGCGCCTGTAAGCCCCTGATTAGGTGAACGCCGTGATTCACCTTCCCAAAAGTTAACTCAAGGAAATTCACCAAAGGCTGCCTTCTTTGCCTGACTCTCCGCAAACTTCTTGAATGTTTCGGCTGCCGCCATGTTGGTTTGCTTGTTTGCTCGAGAGAGCAGAAGTACCGTAGATCGTCACTAGAAGGGAGGAACCGTGCTAGCGTGGGGTGTAAACGGTCATATGGAACCAAGCTCGGCACAGATCGGTTTTCAGAGGGTAGTGTAAACGGGCTTAGTGTGTCTCAGTCATCGTTGACCTAGTCGTTGAGTTCTAAAGAGAAAATTATTTAACCCTTTAAAGCCTGAACCCTGAAATAATTGACAGAAATTTCAAATTTTTCAAAATTAGAATCGTCATTGAGCTTTCTGATAAATTAGATTTATAAAAAAACATTTTGTTTAGGGTAAATTAGATCATTTATATGGATCAATTTTGATACAGGCAGTTCTGTATAATATTTTATTGTCCAATAGATGTGTCTGATTGTGTAGGTCAGGGTTCCAAGAACAAAAACACTGCACTGATGTTGCAGTGGCCTCAAAAACTCAATGTCAAATGTGATACACTTTAAAGAGTTAGACACCTCTCAGTAATCACTGTGGCAGGTGAACCACTTTCAAAAAAATATATTTTCTTTTCACCTTCTGATATTTACATGATCTTTGAGTCTTTGAGTCATGAGTCTTTCTGGCTGGAAGGCCTCTTTGCCATTACCCTAATCTTTAGGTTTCCCTCTGTCAGATTCAAACCAGGACTCCAGGACATTCCAACCTTTCAGGGGGTGTGAATGCTTTTGCTTCCTTTCCATGGGCTCTTCTGTTACAGATCAGAAACTGGAGGTTGAATGTTTTCCTTTCTGCCGCCTGCTTCCTTAAACTTTTTGTCTCTTAAACGTTTTCAAACCTTCAACCTCGGTTTGGTCAGATTCATGCAGCAGCGTTTCTTCTGGAACATTTTGCTTAAAACATTTTTGTAAACAGGAGAGAAAATGTTGGGTAAGATTTCAGTCTCTAAAGTTTCTCCACTTCTCTCTGACATAAGCAGACTGAAATCCTCGACTCTCTGCTGCCCTCTGCTGACAGGCAGGGCTCTATTGCTGCCTTTTTTATGTTGAGAATTAATTATAGAAAGTCAGATTTAGCCCCTGATTAGAACCTGCGTGAGTTCCCAGAAAGAGCGGTGGTTTGATGTTTTTGCATGCATGTAACCGGAGCTGCTGTAACCTGAGCCTCTTCCTGGGATTAATCCAGAGCTTCCAGTCCTGGACTGGGAATCATGTTGCTAGAAGGAGGTGCAGCCGCGGGTTTTCAGATTCCCACGTGGAGCTTTTACTCTGTTAACTGTCAGTGGTGCTATGCAGTGCTGGAACCGGATCCTCCTCTGAGAGGCCTCCAAGCTGAACGTCTCGCTGACGGATAAACAGCCCGGGTCTCTGCACCATGACCTGGTTCTGCAACCTGTTCCGACGCCTGCTGCTGAGGAAGAGTAAAGGAGAGGAGGAGGACGAGGAGAAGGGCAGTGTTTACAAGGAGAGTAGCCAGCAGGGTGAGTCCATCGCTGTGGGTGATGGTCCGGTACTCCTCAGAGAGCCAAAATAATCTCACAATGTTGGTTAAAGAGGGATAGATCCTTTTGGATCACTTTAAATCGATGAAGAAGAAGAAGCAGATCCAGGTGAAGCTGGGCTACTGAAGAAGCTTTAAAGGTGTCTGAATGATGACAAACCTCTGACTCCATGATTGGTGCCAGAGACCTCAGAACCAGGCGGAGAATCAGGTTCATGTCCAAAAGCTGATTGTTGGTCATGATGCCATCTTTCTCCACTTTTCTTTCTCCTCTGCTTTGCAGCCGAGCTGCAGGTGTGATGCAAAACAGTTTGATGCGAAGGAGACGTGAAAAGCATGCAAATCCTCAGGGCAGCGTGTGTTCAGGTGTGGTTACAAAGATCAGAACAGCTTCCTCTGGCATCGCACACAGGAATACTGTCTACAGTGGTGGGGGTTAACAATGAGAGAGAGCCAGACTTAAAGACTGAATAATATCAATAAAAATCTTGGTAAAAGTTAACCAGTAAGGCAGGAAAAAGCTTGTCAGAAAGGGGAAAAACACTCTGCAGTTGTTGATAATGGGGTATATTCAGGTAAAATGTGATTTTTTTTTAAAGTTAAATATGGGAAAAGACAGCTGATTGTTCATAGAACAGAGTAAAAAAGACAAAGAACATAAAACTGTGCAATTATGCCTTAATTTTCACAAACACACAATCCCAGAAAAGCTGAAAAAGTGTTGAAACTAACCTCAGCTGTGAAAGGGATTTTATATCAGATGTAGAATCTGCGGAACCAGAATCAGGTTTCTAAACACTGCGTTTGTTGGTAACAGCAGAGATCATAAAGTCTAAGGGGAAATGGGAGAAAGGATATGCAGAAGCGCTAATCTGAGCAACAAGGTAATGATGAATTATAATCTGCCTTTTGAGCAAAAATTAGACAAATAAAAGAAAAATCTGACATTAATTAAGTTTTCAGTTCGTAACAGTGCTTATTTAGTTATATTTCTAGGGAAACATTATTTGTAATTTTTTCAATGCTCTATTTGTTCTTGCCAAAACAAAAATATTTAAAGAAATAAGAATTGATCATATTAAATAATTAACAATAATCCAGCCTTAAAGCACTAAAGGAATGGACTAGTTCCTCAGCATCACCTCTGGACAGGATATTTCTAACTTTTGCAATAGTTCAGAGATTAAATTGTACCTCTTTGATATGGAATTTAAATGACACCAAGATATTTACTTTATTATCTGAGATCAGTTTAATCCCATCCAGATTAAGTGACTTCCTAATCAGCTTCTTTTTCAAAGACTATAACTTCTGTTTTGTCTGCATTCAGGAGCAGAAAGTTAAGAAGTCATCCAGGTTTTTCTGTCTTAAAAACATGTCTGTAATCTATGTAATGGGTTAGCTTCATCTGGATTAATACACAGATATAGCTGGTATTATCAGCATAACAGTGGAAATTAATCCCCATGCCGTCCGATAATTCTAGACATTAAATTTTCTCCTTTTTTGTTGTTGTTCCAGTTTCACTCTCAAGGCTGAAATCACAATTTTGTTTGATCATTTTAAGAGTTTTTTTTTTATGTTCTCCTGTTATTTTTTTAAGTAATCTGCTTTATAAACTCTGAATGTGTCTGTAAGAAGGTAGAGTGAAGTATAAAGTACCCCAGTTATACTTAATGTGACCGTACAGCACCTCCTCCTCCTGCTGGATCGTTCTGGATTATAAATATCTCTGATCTGCTCTCAGGACCTCACCCCTCTCATGTCGCACATATCTCTTTACATATAAACAGACTTACAGTGCAATTACGGCAGCTGAGTGGAAACACACGACTCGTTTAAACCGTCGACATTCCGCGGATTAACGGGGAACTCTTTTGTGTTATTATTAAACTGGAACCAGCGTTCCATCGGCCTCCCGTCTGTCTCCTCCTGAAACCAGATGCTTTAACAAACTAAAGGCCGAAACGTTAATCTGCAGTTTAGAATTTTCACTTCCAGCTCTTGTTCCTTTAGAAATAAACAATCATATTAAGCCACCTAACTCTGACAGCAGCCCTGTTCAACAGGCCTGTCTTAGACTTTCCCTGCATTTCTTGTTGGGTTTTTTTATCCCTAAAGAAGGAATATTTCTATTTAGGCCACTTAGTTCCACCTGTGAAGCATTCAGAGATGAAAAGCCTCAGTATTAAACCAAAGTGAAATTAGATCCTTAGCTTCTTTCTTACTACACTGCAAAAAAAACGCCTTTGTGTAATAGCGTAAAGAATTTCTTAAATTAGGTGCATTTATCCTTTACTTTAAGTAGGTAAATTAGATAGTTTTCCAATGAAATGAGTATTTTTACTCTTAAAAATAAGACAGTTATAGGATAATATGCACTTGAAATAAGACAATGCAATTGTGTTTTCTTATTTTAAATCTAAATTGTCTTGTTCCATTGGCAAAATGTCTCTTTTACCTCCTCAATTCAAGAACAAATGCACTTATTTAAAGAAAAAATTCATTATCTAGATTTCGAACACAACAAACAGAACTTGTTCTGTTTTCTTTACTTCAGTCTATTAAAAAACTCAGAGATTTAAATTTGATTATAACAGACAGGAAACAGGATGATTCTCAGACAGCTGTCAGCTAAAGGTGAATAAGCTCACCTTGTTTCTTCCATCAGAGGTCGATCCAGTGGGATAAATGACATGCCTGCTGTCATTTATACATAAAAGAATATCTGTTAGGTTATTTTCTACTCAGATAAATAAACCCTGTTAACTTGGCTTATCTAAGCTTGCTATTATTGTGCTCTTGGATACATGTATGTTGTTTAATATTTATTCAGATAACTTTCAGTCTGCTATATCTAAGTGGCTGTGTGGAAGGACAACAGATGATTGAATATGAGCGGAACAAAAAGGATTCAACTCCCGGTTAAATGTGTTAAAAACTCTTAACTTAGCCATTGAAACTTATCTACTAAAGGCTTCTAAATACATGCAGTAGACGTGTGAATACAGATACAGATACTCTATATATATACACTATATAATTTTATGACCAGCACCTGTATGTCCTTGTGCCCACATGTTTACTTCTGGATAAGTCATGCTTTTTGAGTCCAGAAGTAGATTTTGTAAAGCGATCATGTCTGTTAGGCTTCCAGTCAGTGTAGGGTCTGCAGAAACATTCTGGTTCTCAGGATCATACATTTTACAAAACTTGAATCTAAAAAAATGAAGAATTCAGCATGAAAGATTTAACAGCAGCAGTGCAGATGTTCGTTTACACATGATCAGGCTGTAAATTATTCATGCAAGCGGAAACACAGCTTTAGACTGTAACCAAGATCTGTACATAGCTTTCTGTCTTTGAAGAGGATGACGCGCATAGTGCGAAGTTTTCTCCCCATTCCTCCTGCAGACCGATCTGAAGGCTTCAATCAGCTGCTGATGAATAATGGTTGTTGCCTGCAGTTTTGTCTAATGGATCACAGATCACTACTTCCCAGCTTTTAAAAACCTTGAACTTTATCCTCTGTACAGTCTGTGTCCAAGCCATAAACCACCAACTGGCCTGCAGATTGCTCCAGTTCTAACTGGTTTAGAACATTTTGCAGCCTGAGCTGCAGAGAGGAAATAAAGAAAATCACCTGAAGACTAAGGAAGAGTAAAGCAGAACAAACTTATCAGCTCTGATGTGTTTCCTGGCTGCAGACTCACAGACTGAACTGTAATACTTCCAAACCACCAGCAGAGGGCAACATACTGCCAGTTATGGACCTCATGGATCTGCTCTGTTTTTATGCAGCACATTTTGTTTCATTATTGCAAGCAAAGAACAAGTTTTGAAAATACTAACTTCAGCAAGCATGGAGGATTACACTTCTTTAAACATTTGAAAAACGTTTCAGTGATGTTCTGCTCTAGTTTGACTGTGCACCAGTGCACAAAGCAAGGTCCATAAAGACATGGATGACAGAGTCTGGTGTGGATGAACTTGACTGGCCTGCACAGAGTCCTGACCTCAACCCGATAGAACACCTTTGGGATGAATTAGAGCGGAGACTGAGAGCCAGGCCTTCTCGTCCAACATCAGTGTGCGACCTCACAAATGCGCTTCTGGAAGAATGGTCAAAAATTCCCATAAACACACTCCTAAACCTTGTGGACAGCCTTCCCAGAAGAGTTGAAGCTGTTCTAGCTGCAAAGGGTGGACCGACGTCATATTGAACCCTATGGATTAGGAACGGGATGTCACTTAAGCTCATATGTGAGTCAAGGCAGGTGAGCAAATACTTTTGGCAATATAGTGTATATATACAGTATATATAGCATATGTGTATACAGGTGCTGGTCATAAAATTAGAATATCATGAAAAAGTAGATTG
>JAGKQL010000024.1:1834041-1845032 GCA_018398635.1 Cyprinodon brontotheroides
ATATATATATGTGTATATATACATACATAATTGTTTTATATATGTGTATATGTATTTTTGAGAATATTAGATAATAAACAAGTTTAACAGGAAGGTTACTCTAAGTTAATTTAAATGCTATTAGGGAAAAGAGCTTTTAAAAAACAAGTTCTTCTTCATATCCCTTTTTCAGTTTTCATTAATTGTGATGTCAGTTGGCATAAAGCACATACCAACAGGTTTTATTTTGGTGGAGGGTTTTGTTTCTATTTATGTTCAGGTGAATTTAGTTAGTTTGCAAAACTGCTTTGTTTGATATTAATTGATTCTAAATTTGAATCTTATTTGGTTGATTCATTTGTTGTTGTTATTGTTGATTGTCAAATTGTCTGAAATAAATTCCTATTCATTCAGTAATACATTCATTCTTTGAATGTTTAATACTTTAGATTTATCCCTTGAAATGTATTTCAAAAATGGAGAAGAGGCCTTTTTATTTAGTGTAAAAACATTTGTAGAGATGTCAGGATCTGTTTTCACAGAGGAATAGTTGATGAAGCCAATCTATGTTCAAAGCAAAGAGAAAGAAGCGGGTTCAATACAGAAACAGTTTAATGAGAAAATGTCTTAACAAAGAGAGCAGAATAAATGAAGCACATCTTCAGGGTGTCCTTCACAGAAATAACAGGTTAACGGTCCTAAAATGCTATTAAGACATCTTTAGGTTGGTAGATGTTTATTTATATTGTTCCATTCAAAAATATTAATTATAAGGTGTTCTAATAAGGTAGTTAGGGAAGAGGATTAGGGCCACTGAAAAATTAAAAAGTTAACTGATTTTTAAGTATTATTTCAATTTAATGTGGGAAAAAGTCAGAATTCTGATTTTTTTTCTCAGAATTCGGACTAAATTCTGACAGCTAACAAACATGTTAGCAACAGGCCGTAGCCAAGTATGTTTTAGAGACTACAGTAGCTCTCTTGTTTTAATGACCATCTGCGTGTCTATTAATGAAATAGCATCACAGGGACCCCTCTGGCACGTAAAAAGTTGCCCAATTCCCTCATTTTCTACCAATGTGTTACTGGCCCTCCCAAACAGCTCACATCTTTGTCCAGTGAACCTCAAGTGCTCCCACATCTCTTCCTTCATGGTGCCCATCTACGACAAGTCCAAAATTGAAATTCCAGAGCAGTCTTATGGTTAGAGTTGCATAGTGACACCGGAAGCTTAAGCAGGCTCTTCCAGCTTTGATTTCGAATTACTCCTGAGTGGTGGGTGGATTTTTGCGATAGAATAAAGTGAATGTGATTGGTCTTTAATCAAGAGAGTGGGATTGTTTTGGCGGAAGGTTTGCAAGCAAGTTTGGTTATTGGCGTTACTGGTTTATCGGAAGCATCTTTAACCAGTTAGCAACTTAGTGTTAGTGAGTTCCCCAATGGGGAAATTCCATTGGGATCAAGTAGCACCAAATTGGTGACTTACAGAAAACGACACTGTCAAGGAACGCTATGGACGGTGGAAAACATGCAAGAGGAAGAGAGTTTTTTGTCGGAGGAGGTCGCGGATGAGGGTCAGCCTCCGTCATTAGTATTTTTTATTTAGAGGGAGGAAAGAGGGGATGAAGAGGACGCCAGGGCGGCAGAAGCTTGGTTTGGTGTAGAAGGCTAACAGTGCCGTTCATGTTTGAGCCGCTTGCTCTCTGCAATGCCGCGTTGCAAGCTTCAGTAGCTCTCGCCGCCGTTGAACACACAGGACGTCCATCCTGTTAACAATGGGACAGAACTCAAAGGGAAAGGAAATTATTCTTATTTCTATCGTTGCGTATATCAGCTGCGTACATATGAATCAAGATACTATAGGCAGAAAAAAATTGATTGACAGATGACCGCCGCTGATATATGATTGGCTGAATTTAGGTGTTCAAGCTGGCGTATAACTAACTGGGGCATAAGATATGAAAAAAAAAAAAAAAAAAAGATTTTCAGACATATATTAAAAAAAAAAACAATGTTCTAACTTTTGGGACAATATGGTCTGATAAAGAGTACATTTATATACGTGCTTAAGCCAGAATGATTTGACATTTAAATATGATTTCCTACAACTTTACAGTCAGGAAAAAGTCTGAATTCTGAGAAAAAAGTCCGAATTCTGACTTTTAATCTTATAAAAATATTAAACTGAAATAATATTTAAAAAATCAGTCTCTTTATTTTTTCAGTGGCCCTAATCCTTTTCCGGAGTTACAACAAATAAAATTCTAAGTTGTTGGGAGTGATGCTCCAGATCTATAGGTGGCAGTATGACACCTCGTTTTGTTCTCCATACGCCATAAAACATCAAATGAAGAGACGTAAGTTACGTAATCTACGACGCATGCGCAGTCTACGGTGGTTCCCCCATTTTGCCTGTCGAGCTGCTAACGGCAGCTAGCTTCTTGTTTTTGTGCCTCTTGTATCTTCATTTATGTTTGGTTTTTATTTGTATTTCTTGGCTGGGAGAGAAACTCTAATAAGAAGGTACCGGTCCGCCCACTAAGGTCCGACCCGGAGGCCAGAAAGATGGACGGGGGAGAGGAGGAATTCATGTCCGGTAAGTGCGCTCTGCTACCCGGATAACATGCTAGCATGTAGACGTTAACAAAGCTCACCATGAGCTGCTCCAGTGGCGAGGTTCATCGCTACTAACCTGAGGTTCTGAAGGCTATTAGCTCAATTGTGTCTGTAATGCTCGCCCTGGTGGGGGTTGGTTTCCCGCTATTTCTATTTAAAATTGTCCTTGTGTTTTGTCTCCTTTATGAGCTGGGATTTCAGTCTGCCTGTTGGCTTTCAGGTTTTACTTTCACTCACTGGTTGATGGAAGACAACCTCTGGTTAAAAACATCTGGGTCCATATTTAAATTACTTTATTTCTTGCTGAACTTCCTGGAGGATCTGAATTCTCCAGATTTATCAGCAAAGTATTGATTAACTAATGAATACTGTAGCTGACCTGCAGCCCACCTCATCACTGACTGTAGAAACATGCTGCTGGTCCAAACAAATGTCCATATTTCCCCCATGTTGCCCTTCAGCCTCCTGGAATCTTTCTTCTGTTCTACTGTTGGTCCTTCTTCCATCTCAGAGCCATCTGCTGAGATCCTCCACTTCCTTTATGTGTATTTACTATTTCCAGGCGTTAGGATCATTATCATTGATGATACGAGTTATTACACCTTGATATTAGCTGCCTCTTGCGTGTCAGAACTGATGTTTTCCACAATAGTTAATCCAATTAAGACAGTTCTTCTGTCTGGATATAGAGTTATACTCTTAATTTTGTACTTGGCAAATATTATGGAGTTGAATGAGAGCGGTGTCCTTAATCTAAAGACAAAGAGAAATATTTTGATAAGGCTGAAGCCATGGATGTCCACTCATCTTCTAATGTGTATGATGTAAAATGTGATGATGTGGTAGACTGCAGATATTTTAAATGCCTTTATAACTGTTAATCGGGGCTACTTTCTGAGAGGTGAGCAGCTGCCTTGTGTAACCTCTAAGCAACTTCTCTGATCTGAATTTCTATCAGAATCTTTTGTCATGTCTCCTGGTTATTAAATACATATACGTTTTGAAGTGTTATTTAAAGAGTTTGCTGTTAGTGATCTCTTTTCAGGAAAAAGAAACGGAGAGAGAAGGCTTCAAGGTGTAAATACAGAGCCTATCTTTAACAAAGGCGAATTGCTTTGAGGTTTTCTTGCCTTCCTCTCTCCTGGGAGGTGATCATTATAATTTCATTGATTCAGCTGAGATCTCTCTCTTTGGACCCTCATTTACTGTTTCTGAGCCTTAGAAACACAAAGCAGAGGCAGTTTCCTTATTTTAGTCACTTAATGATCTGTTAAGGTTGTGTCGGATATTACAAACACAGCTTTATTACAGCTTTATCTTTATGCATTATCTGAATGTTTTTTCTCTAATAAGGTTTCAGATCTGAGATTGTTTTTCTTAACGAAAATCCTTTTTTTCTAATTAGTAATTAAAAGTTCCCCGCATGATATTTCAGGCCATCAGGATTTTTTTTCATCAGGTTTATTGTAATATGTTTGTAGATTGTCTGAATGCATATCTGGGAACAGATATTATTCAGTTGAACTAATACCCTGAGAACTTCTTAGTGAGAAGGCATGAAATCAAGTCATAATTTTGAATTTAAAGCTGTTTCTGATTTGTGAGGTTTGGGTTTAACGTACGATCATTTCTTTCCATTTTATTCCTGGGTTTAATGATGCTTCAACACAGTTCTCCAGCTATTTTTTAATGTCTTAAAGGAATAATGGCACCCAAAACATGATTAGCCTTCATTTTCTACTCACCCCCATGCTGAACAACACTCTGGAGTACTTTTTGATATCTCAAGTGCATCTGGAGATCTAAGGAGGCTTCTTGCTGTCTGCTGACATTCAAATAATGGAGGTCTATGGTGACGAGACAGAAAGGTCCATATAAGAACAGTCCACAAAAAGCGTTTCAATATTCCTCCATACCGCTCCTCGATCCAATGTATTCCAAGTTTCCTGAGTGGGTGCGCATCCAGAATTTACTCGAAACAAAGTCATTTAGAATGTTTTAGAGCATAAAACAGTAGTGTATAGGATTTCCTGAGCCAAGCGCCGTAAGCCAGCGCTCTGCATCGCTACTTGAAGCGCGCAGACTAAGCCAGATGAAAGTAGCGCATTCAGCCGTCTGCTCTGCCAATAATGCAAGCGTAGAAAGAAATGCGCCGTTTACCTGTGCAAAAGAAAGAAACAACGAAAGAAAAAATGTCTGAGGACTTCAGTGTTGAGGAAGAGCATGAGTTCTTTGCTGATGCTGAATGGGCGCTGGTTTTGGTCTGCCGGCTTCCGTGGCGTGCGTGGCGTGCTGGCGCCGCTTTCAGGAAGTCCTATACACTACTGTTTATGCTCTAAAACATTCAAAAAATGACTTTGTTTTGAAAGTAAATTCTGGATGTAAGTACCCACTTAGAAACTTGGAATACATGGACCGAGCAGTATGGAGATATATTGACAGGTTTTGCTTGGACTTTATGGACCTTTCTGCATATCAGACCTCCATTAAACGGCCGAATAGTCAGCGACTTCCCATCTTCCAGGCTCCATTTGAGATATCAAAAGCCTCCAGCGACATTCAGCATGAAAGTAATAAATGAGAGGCCAATCATGTTTTGGGTGTACTATTCCTTTAAATTAAACGTGCATTAACTGCTGTGATGCGATCCAGAACAACAACATTTGCCCACAAATGTTAGTTATTCTTACATAATATTCTCTTAGATCCTGGAACAATTCAGCCGGTAAACTGAATTGATTTATTCGGATCTGATTTAGGCCGGTTCTTTTAGAGCATGAACACACCCCAGCTTAAAAGGTCTGACATGGTTGCTGTCACTGTGTTGCTTTTATTTTAAATAACTATTTTCCGTACCTCAAATAAAATCAGATCATCTTTTAAAGTGTCTGATTAGCAGGAGCATCAACATAGCTCCAGTTAGATCTGAGTCGGTTGTTTTATTTCTGAGGAATATTATCATGTTTGTTGTTGTGTTTCCCATGCCGAGGTACTGGGTTTATGCAGTTTCGCCCGAAACCATTAAGGTTAACTTTCTAATGTTTGTTTTCAGATGATGGAGGCGGCACCCCGGTTCAGGATGAGCATCCTCAATCCGATGGCGAGGACATGAGAAGCGACGGCCATCAGTCAGAGGTCGGCATGTTTTTTGCTTTTGATAAAGAATATTTAATGCTGTCCAGGGAACAATCCTTTCAGTCGACATTGAAAAATCATCAAACTTGATTTTTTTTTTGTTTTCGCATTTTTTGATGGAAAACTAGAACCTTGAAACAAGAAGAACTCTGCTGTGTTCTCGGACTTAGTTTTTGTTTTAAATTTATTTCAGTAGTAGGCATAGATTATTTTTTTTTTAAATCTAGATTAATCTCACCGTATGGTGAGATGGCTCATTTGAATTTAGCATTTATGACACGTGTGCCACCTAAATAATTAGTAACGGTAAGTCTTTGAACAGGTTTTTATCATATGAAACTTTAGCTCTAGAGATGAAATAGGCTAAATAAATAATACAGAAGCTACATTTTCAAGAAGCGTCCCACTTTACCCAAAGTCACCCAAACAATAACCAAGAAACAGACATTATTTTTTTGGTATCTCTCATGGTGTTGTGGTCAAAAAGAAAATCCTGTATTAAAATCTGTTTTTTTCCGTTATCTTATGCAGGCCAGTTAGTTACCCTAAACACCTAATTTTGGCCAATCATATATCAACGGTCATCTGTCAGTCAAATATTTTTGGTCATAGCATCTTGATTCATATGAGGATTACGCTGCACATGTGGAGGAGCATTAATCGGCACCATATTCTGAATCGGCAGGATGATTCCATTTAGCGTCTTGATCCTCCTTCTCCCTCTTTTTCTTTCTACCCAAAAAAAAAACACCTTTTAATTTTCTTCTGGGGCCTCTTTTATACAAGCTAATCTCTGTGTTGTGGTGTTGGTGTTGCATTCACTAAAGCTGGGAAATTACATAGTTTTATTTAATGGAAATTTCTTCTTTCTTTGGAAAAGAAAAAGCTTTCTGTTCTGTGAATTCTTCAGAAATCGGCTAGAGGTTGATTCTTCTTCTGCCTTTAACTCTCACCGGTCTCCATGGTGATCTTCTGCGTTTTTCGGTCTCTGCAGGACGAGGGCAGCAACGATGAAGACGCCTCCAATGCCATGGAAACGGGCGGCGCAGCTAGCAGCTCAGACACAGAGGAGCGCCGCAAGGCAGACAGCGACTCTGATGGCGAGGCCCCCAGGGGCCACAATGACAAAAGTGACTCAGAGGCGGAGGCTCCGCGGCCGGCAGACAGCGATGACGAGGACACTCCAGTCAAACGCAGGATGAGCGGCTCAGAAAACGATGAGGAGGAGTCACCGGAGAAAAGAAGGACGAGCGGGTCGGACAATGAGGAGTCGTCTCCGGTCAAACCTGCAGCGTCCGACAACGAGGAGGAGGAGGACAGGTCCCCCGTTAGACGCAGAGGGAGCAGCTCAGAGGTGGAGGACGGGGAGGAAGCCACCAAAGCCGCCGCTCACAGCGACTCTGAGAACGAAGAGGAGAAACCTGCCGGGTCTCCGGACCGGCGCTCTGACAGTGACTCTGACACAGAGGCGCCCACCAGGCGCAAGGCGGCGCCGGTGGACTCAGAGGAGGAGGAAGGAGAAAGAGGAGGGAAGTGGAAGGGGGTGATGCAGTCTGACAGCGAGGAGGAGGAGGAAGAAGTACGAAGGAAGAAAGCTGCAGCTGGAAGTGATGAAGAGCAGCAGGAGGAAGGCAAGCAGCAGAGGGATGACAGCGATGAAGAGGACGAGAAACCAGGTACCAGATTAAACGCCCCCCCACGCGCCGAGGGGGGGCTGTATGTGATTCTGATTGGATATTAGAGCAGCAGTCCTGTGAAAGACCAGAGGAGCGGCACCTGAACCTGTTCTGGTGGTAGCCGGCCCAGAACCTGATCTGTTCTAAATGGATCATTGTTCTGATGTTTCTCCTTCAGTGTTTCTACCACTTTGTTCTAATCTAGCAGTCCCACATCATAACACAGCCACCACCATGCCTGGTACAGACTGTTCCATTTAGAGCCTTGTTTTGAAACCTCAAAGTTCTTGTCTTCGTGTCGGGTCGTGGGATTGTTGTGCTGCTGCTGCAGTGTCTGGGTTAACATGTGTCTGTGGATCCGCAGTGAAGAGGAAGAAGGCCATCCTGTCTGACAGCGAAGACGAGGACGAGGATAAGGAAGACAAACCAGGTAAGTCAGGCGGCTTTTTTTTAGTTTAAAACATGGTTTCTGTGGGTCATTAAAAGTCATAAAATTATATATTTTTTTAAATTAAGGCCTTAATTGGCATTAAAATTCATTAAATGTGATTATCATGGCATTTTAAATCTTAATAAAAAAAAAAAGTTTATAAAAACAATTTCGCCAGATATATCAGATAGAACTGGTTCTGCGTGTTTGCGTGGAACTGCTTCCGGTTGATCGTAAAGCCGTTTGTTCGGTAAAGAAGCTTGAGGCAGAAAAAGCTAGAAAATGGGAAAATGCTAATTTCAACTAAAGTGGCTAAAAATCGAGGAATTCAGGACATGGCTGCAGCCTGTCGACAGTAAAGATGACCACGGATTTTACGCTGTTATATATATATATATAGAGAGTCATGGGTACTTGTTGATGGCATTAAAATTATTTCTAAGAGCATTAAAAAGCATTAAATTGGAGTGACTCATTCCTGTAAAACCTTTCAGTCATTCGCTGTCTTTGCTTCCCTCCTTCTGACTCGGCAGTTAAGAGGAGTCGGGCGGTGTCCGATGATGAGAACTCGGGTAGCGACAACGCTTCCGACGGTCCGGATAAAAGCCTGGCAGCCAAGCTGAGGGAGCTCGGATCAGACAGCGGGAGCGACGAGGACGACCAGGCCAAGCCCGCGACGGAAAAGGATGAGAAGGCTCTGTTCGGCAGCGACAGCGACTCCGGAGAGGAGCAGGAGTGAGTTAATCTGTTCAGGCAGACACCGCCCCCTACTGGCACAATGTAGAGCTGCAGGTGTGACGACCAGGGAGGGAAGAGGCTGAACGAGAGCTTCTCCCTCCCTCAGTTTACTCTGAGACCTGGTTCAGAATCAGAAACACCAGCTGGGTCTGAGGTGGCGCAATCATCTGTTCAGGATCAGAACCACAGACTCTTATCTGGGGCTTCGGTTCTGGAAACCAAACATACCTTTGATTCACTGAACCTGTGAAACATATGTAGCAATTCTGGTCTGAGCTGCATAGAATGCTTCTCTGGGTTTTAAACCGGATCTCAGGAAGTTCTGAAAACCTCGGATCAGATGGTCCAAACCCTGAGAAGGAGCCTCCTCTTTAACAGAGGGAGTTACAGCCTGATGCTCGGGCTGCAACTCCCCGAAATCTGCAGGAGAAACCCAGAACAAACTGTGGGAATGATTGATCTTTAGAACTTAATCCAGTTTTTTATGGTTCTGAAGTCCTGGGTCCGGCCTGTAGTGGATGTGTGTTGGGGATTAAACTGACTGCTGACCCAGATTAAATGCTTTTTGCAGGAAAATTATCGCCGATATCTTTGGAGAGTCCGGAGATGAAGAGGAGGAGGAGTTCACGGTAAGCATTCCCTCTGATGCTGTTTGCTGTGAAACTGCTCAGCGGTCAGCTTCACCTCCTCCCAAACCACCTCCTCCTGCAGGGCTTCAACCAGGAGGAACTTGAGGCCGACAACAAGCAGCCAAAGGAGCAGCAGCAGGCGGTGGAGGAGTCTGACTCCGATGAAGGGGTGGACCGCAGCGGGCAGGAGTAGGTCCTGATCCGGTGCTTTGTTGCCATCTTTGTCAGACGCTGAGGTTAACCTGTGTTTGTGTGATTTAGCACGAGCTTCATGTCCGATTTCGACATCATGCTGGCCAAGAGAAAAGCCATGAATAGTCGGAAGAGGCGACATCGCGACGGAGGAACGTTCATCAGCGACGCTGACGACGTTGTCAGCGCCATGATAACCAAGATGAACGAGGCTGCAGAGGTAAGCCCTGCCTACCCGCCACAATAAAAGGCCCTACAGATGCAACTGCATTTCCATTCTGGAAACCTGATGTTCCCTTCAAATTAAAAGCCTTGACATAATTAATCCCATTTACTTAATCTGTTAGAAGCCTTGGTGTATTTCTCTCTGCCTGCCTTTCACAGTAAAATCCTTTGCCTGATTAACCTTGCTGCCTTTCACAATAAAAGCCTACCATAGTTAATCCCAGCTTCTTTTAACATTACAGAGCTTGGTATAGTTAACTTTCACAGTAAAAGCCCTGCTTATTAAGCCTGCCTGACTTTCACAATAAAGGCTCAGCAATAGAACGTATTTTATAACATTTTCATAATAAAAGCTTGGCAGACGGAGCTATAGACCCCACTGATGGTTTGTTTGTTCGTTTACCAGGAGGATCGGACTCTGAACAGCCAGAAGAAGCCGGCGCTGAAGAAGCTGACGTTGCTGCCGCAGGTCGTTATGCACCTGAAGAAGTAAGGATTCGTTTTATTTCTGCTCCATTTGACCACAGAACCAGCTGGGTTCCACTGGGACCAATGTGAGGCACTGCTGTCCTGTTTGTCCCGCAGACAGGACCTGAAGGAGACCTTTATCGACAGCGGAGTGATGTCAGCCATCAAAGAGTGGATCAGCCCTCTACCGGACAAATCGCTGCCTGCCCTGAGGATCAGAGAGGAGCTGCTCAGGATCCTGCAGGAGGTGAGTCCTGACCTCTAAGCGAAGCCGACCTGAGCTTCTGAACCTTCAGTCACTCTGCGTCTTTCTGCCGCAGCTTCCCAACGTCAGCCAGGAAACCCTGAAGCACAGCGGGATCGGCCGCGCCGTCATGTTCCTCTACAAACATCCCAAAGAATCGCGTGCCAACAAAGACCTCGCTCTCAAGCTCATCAGTAAGAACCGCTGCTTTCCTCGCCAGCGCAGGAAGATGAACGTTCTGGAGCTGCAGGAGCTCCTCTAATATCAGATGATCTAGCTGCTGGTGTGATGATGATGATGATGATGATGACCACGTTGGAGCTGATCCTGTGGCTCTTTGCAGATGAGTGGTCCCGGCCGATCTTCGGTCTGACCTCCAACTACAAGGGGATGACGAGAGAGGAGCGGCAGCAGAGGGACCTGGACCAGCAGACGCCTCAGAAACGCCGACTGAGGTGACGGCCTCACAGGGTTCCCAGCACACCCTCCTCTTCCTCATCTTCCTCAACACACACTTCATCTACCCCTTTAACAGCATCTATCTGTCAACTTCTACCAATAGAAGACCTATCTGTCAGCTTCTAACAGTAGAGGATCTATGTGTCAGCTTCTAACAGTAGAGGATCTATGAGGTATCTATGTGTCAGCTTCTAACAGTA
>JAGKQL010000024.1:1850032-1890363 GCA_018398635.1 Cyprinodon brontotheroides
GAGGATCTATCTGTCAGCTTCTAACGGTAGAGGATCTATCTGTCAGCTTTTTGCTGAAAGGATCCAGAAGCTCCTCAGTTTTTCTTTCAGTTGTTTTTTTTCAGTTTTCACAGTTTGGTTCTGAAGCTAAAAAGCAGAAAGCTTCTCTCCCTCCATTTTTCTCCTTCTTTCCTTCCTCTCACCCCCATCTCTCCCCCTCCTCCCGTTTCCCCCAGCGAGCCTCAGAAGGTGGAGAGGGCGGAGGAACCCGACGTCTTCTCTCCACCCAGCAGGTTTAGTTTCAGAGCTGCTGCATGTTTGCGCTGCAGGTCCTTCAGCCTCAGTAATCCTGAATATTACTGATGCTGGAGATGCTCCAACGCCAGGAAACCAGAGATGCCTGTTTAGTGTTTACTGCCTGGAATGATGATGATGATGTGCTTTTATGAAATGGTGTGTAACAGTAGACAGTAGGGGGCGCTGCTGCACTGAGCAGTGTTGATCTCCTGTTGCTGGCATGATTTTAAACTTTCAGTCTTTTCTGCTCTTCATGTTGCAGGAGGACAGCATGTCCAGCTGCTCAGTATCTCTGGAGATTTAAGTGTTTATTTTCAGATGTTCAGGTTTCCCAGTTCAATAAAACTCTTGTCCACATTAAACACATTTGAGAAAATACTAAATAAGAACATTTTATGAAAAAGAAATATGAAAAAATCATCATAGTTAATAAGTTTTCGTAGAAAGTTCAAACGACCTCATCCTGACCACTTTTCATTCTCTTTATGCAGTGATGGTATGCATGAGAATATGATTTGTGTTCATGTGGATGTAGCGTTAGCAGCATTAGCAGTTAGCCTCAGTTTGTTTACCATGGTTTCTGCTTGTAGGCAAGTCCCTGATTGGTAGAATAGAGACGAAGTAATAGCCAGGTGGGCTAACATTAGCGCCCTTCCATGAATGATGAAAATCACTGAAGAGGACAAGCAGGTTTTAACTAAAGACCAATTCAAAAAGTCTTAAGAAAAAGTCAGGTTTTTAGGTGATGACTTCTTAATATGTGGAAAACGTGCATGGAGCATAAAAATGTGCATTTAATGTGATTGTAGAGATTTGGGAACCCTAAAGTTAACTGTTTAGGACCTAAATGGCAGCAGAGAAGAAGAGTTAGTTATTCATATAGACCCATATTTCCCACTGCTGTAGTCTCGACCCGATGGTAGAGATGCCAATCAGCAGAGTTCGACCTCATTGCTAAACGTTCTGAATCAGCTCAGTTTGGGTCCAGAGATGATGTTATCTGCTTCACTAACCCGCTATGGGGTGAAGCCTGCTGTTAACGGCATGGAGCTTCTCTGGGATGAGCTGTTTGTGGTGCAGCTGGACCTGAATGATCAACTGAAGCTTGTGTTTATGTCTCTGTGCAGCGCTGGAGGCCAAACGCCCCGCAGAGACCTGGAGAAGCAGCTCACCGGAGAGGAGAAGTGAGAACCTTCATGTTTTATATGAATAGTTTCACTTGAATAAAGTTCTTTTTTTTGTACCTTTTTTTTGTTTTTATTATTCATTGAAATTAATTTAATGTTTTTTCCATGAATAAATATGTATGTTTATTTTGTTTTAATTTCATTGAAACTTATTTTAAATCAGTTTGATAGTGGTTTTATTTTTTTAACTTACAGTCAAATATTTATATTGTTTGTTTTTTATATATATATTCTTTTTATTAAAATCATTAAAAAAAATGTTATCCTAAAATTTTGTATTTTATTTTTTAAATTAAGCTCTATTTTTTTCTATCAGGGCTGATTAATGCATCTGGAGTTTTAAACCAGAGATGGTTTTCCTTAACCTATGTCTCTAACCCCTCCCCTCAGAGCTTTGCGACCCGGTGACCCTGGGTTCTGCGCCCGAGCTCGTGTTCCGATGCCTTCAAACAAGGACTATGTGGTCCGACCCAAATGGAACGTGGAGGGGGAATCCAGCAGGGTGAGTCTGAACCTCTGCCTGGGTTAAAAACTGGATGCTTTACTTAAAGGGATCCACCTCTAGATGAACACGTTGGTCTGAAGATATTTAAATTTTCCTATTACCTTAAAGTTGTTGGGAAATCATATTTAAATGTCAATCATCCTGGCTTAAACATGTATATAAATGTTCTCATCAGATGAAATTGTCCCAACAGTTAGAAAATTTCTATTTTTATAAAAATCCAGTCTTAAATTTTTTTTTTCTTTTTTTTTTTCGTTATCTTATGCAGGCCAGTTATTTATCACGTCAGACTGTACACCTAAATTAGGCCAATCATATATCAACGATCTTCAAATCTTTTCAGTCATAAAAATAAAATGACCAGATGAGACTGGATTCTGACACGACCCTCCGACACTAAACTCTCCTCCTCTGTGCATGTTTCCTCTGTCCATAGCGTTCCTCTGAACAGTATGGTTTCTAAGTCACCAATTTAAGGTGCTACTTGGTCCCAATGGAATTTCCCATTGGAAACCTACTAGCACTAAGTTGCTAACTGGTTAGCAAAATGCCCTCGACAAACCGGCCACAACCAAAACACATTCATTTAATTCCCTTGTGTAAAGTCTTGCACCACTTTCGGGGAGAATTCGATATATACAACAGTTGGAACAGCAGCTTCCCTCCCCACGACTTTAAAAATTGCACTTGTGATGCATAAAAGCTTATTGTTTTTAAATGATATATCCTTAACCCTTTAAAGCCTGATCCAAGAATAAACAAAACTGAAAATTACTTTTTTTGGTTTGAAGTACTTGTGTAGCCTTTTAACAAAATATGTAAAAAGAAAAACCAGAAATACATTTTTTATATTAATAATTTATTACTATGCGATAAGTCAAAATTATTTTTGTGTAGTCTTTTGCCTCTGTTATCAGGTATATCTCGATTGAGTACAATAGGATTTTGAGCAAAGGTTTTACCCATTTAAATTATGCAAAAGGTGTCAGACGCAGAAAACATTTCAGAAACCGTATTTATCAAATATGATAAATTTGGCATTACAGGGTTAACTTTAGTCATTGGTGTTTTAATTGGGTGGAGCAAGCGCTACAGGAGCTAGCATATGTCATTTACCCAAAATGCATTGCAATGTAAACATGGCGACATCCATCTGGCAATTTTTTTTTTTAACTAAATAGCTTTGCTGTACGTTTTGTTTTGTATTTTTATGTTAAACATTAAAAATAATTATTTCTCACACAAAGTCTATTTTAAAAAAAAAATGAGAACTCCATTCAAATTTGAATTTGATTAGAAAAGAGAAACTCATTTGATTTGTGAATTGAATCATAAATATATTTGTAATAAAGTTAATGTGTTTAATACAAGTAGAGATGATTAACAAAATGTTAGAGCTGCTCATAAGAAACTTTTTTTTTCTACATTAAAAAATTCTAATTTCATATTAAAGCTAGAAACCCAAACTTTTTGCTGCAGAGATTTGAAGGTCCCAAAGCTTTTAGCTAAATATTAGCCTCTTTTTTTCCAGAAGCATCTCAATGGATTCAGTCCAAATATAAATCTAGTAGCAGATCAGGGTTAAGGTTTTGGTTCTGATCCATTTTGAGGTTCCAGCTCTAGTTGAAATCATGGAATGGATCTTATAAGTCGAATAAAACATCCCACGTTGAGCAGCCGATCCCAGAGAGGAGGCTGCTTAGTGACAGTATGACCCAGGTGGAGGTGAGTACCTGCTGCTGAGCTCTGATTGGTCCTCTGTAGAGCGGCTATAAGAAAGCAATGAACCTGCTGGAGAAGCACAAGCGGCGCTTCGCCGAGCAGAGGAAGCTTCGGCGGCCGCAGGGAGCTGTGAAGATCAGCATAGAGGGGAACAGGATGCCGCTGTAGCTCCTGCTGCTCGCCTGCAGGGGGCAGTAAGTCTGTCTGCATGGTGTGGAGCGCAGCAGCTGATGCTGTAGAACTAATCAGCACGGATGCTGTGAATGAAACGGAGCTGGAGGAGCTTCCAGGACGAGTCGGTTAATCTGACTGCGCTTCATTTACACCTGAACTGGTTTAACTAACATAAAGAACAGCAGATTGCAGGAACGACAAAAAATAAAATCCTTGGCTGCTGTAGAAGATGAGGAATGCAGCAAAGCTCCATTCAGCCATGGCTCTGAAGGTTCCTACGCAGACGGGAAGATAAAAACATCTGATCTAAATATCCTTTCTTCAGAAACTGTAAAACCTTTCGTAGCTTTTTCTTCCCCTTCATTCTGATGGTTGGATGTAAAACTTAAAGTATCTGAAACTTTCAAGGAAACTGCATAGGAACCTTTTTTAGAGCATTGGCGACGCTCTTATTTTGAAATATAACTTTTCTGTTTCCTGTTTTTCATCCTACAGGGGCCGGTGAAGAAGGGTTTGTCTCGGGTCGATAAACAGATGCGTAGATTTGCGGACATCCGGCGGCTGACGAAGACGGGCCACGCCGTGAAGATCAGCGTGGAGGGAAACCGGATGCCACTCTGATAGCCTCCATATCTATTTTTTTAGGATCTCTCTGTTTTTGTTGTTTTGTTTTAATGTGGTTTTCTCCCAGTGCCGCCCTCCTCAGGTTCAGCTCTGCCTCTCTCAAAGGGCTTCTTAAAGAATGTGATTTATCTGCTGTAAAGTTTTCTGGTCTACGAACAAATTCAATAAACTCTCCAACACGGCGATGTCTGTCATCTGTTTTTATCTAGCTTTTAGTTTTCTCAGCATCTAATGGGTTCCATCTGCTAAACATTCAGGGTTACTTGATGTGATTCAAAACTAAAAGATTGACCACACTGCTGAAACGATCTAGAAAGAAATAAAAATTTCTTGAAAGAGTAGCATTTACCCTTAATTTAAATGGGCAAATAAGATGATCGCCAATGGAATGAGTATTTTTACTGTTAAAATAAGATAATTAGATAATATTCATTTGAAATAAGACAATGCAATTGTTTGTTCTTATTTTAAATGCAAATTGTCTAGTTCCATTGGCAAAGAGTCTCACTCAATTCAAGAAATAATATACTTCTTTTTAGAAAAAAAATACTTATTTTCTATTTTTTGCAGTGCAAAGTGTTTGTGGTTTGCATTGTTAGCATAACTAATGTGTGTTAGGAGTCTAGTTCTATTGGCGTTCATTTAAAAATAGAAGAGCCAATGCAAGCCTATCCTCCCAGCATCTCTTACTGGAGATGAACCTGGACGGGTCACATGAAATGCAAGGGAGGCCTATGGTCATTGTTACCCAGGGAGAGCCCAGGCTGCACAAGGAGAATTTGATAAGACTATTCAGCGGGACAGCAGTGCTACCAGCTGCTCATCCACTCCTCTGATTTATCTTAGAGCTTGGCTACTTAGAGGATTCTACATATTTGGCTGAACAAACAGAAGTTCAGAATATTTAAAAGGGAAAATAAAATGAAAATGTTATAGATAAAAATCGGTGGCTGGGCTTTGTTTATATCAACCCAGACAAAAAAGATATATTTCAGAAATCCTCCTCCCTTGAACATCTCTGTTCAGGGGTCCGTTTCACATAACAGGTTCAGCAAAATCAGACTCAAGTCCTCAACTCTGATGATCTAGCCTAAGGTTGCAGCTTTAGATGAGCCGAGCGTGTGGTGACATCACAAATATGCTTCTGTTCCAATTGACCCATATTGATGCTGCGTGCTCCAGTCCTCCCCAAGTATATAATCTAAATCCCTTAATTTGTCCCACAATGGGGAAATTTACCTCTACATTTTGACCCATCTCCTTTGGGAGCGGTGGGCTGCCATTTTGTGACGCCCAGGAAGCAATCAGGGTTAAGGGTCTTGCTCAAGAACCAAGAGTGGAGGATGTGGGGATCGAACCGGGGACTTGCAACCCTCTCAGAGTACAAGCGCACTTCTCTAACGCACTGGGTGGACGTTCATGTCCTGGTGGGTCTGGAAATGTTCAGAGCTCAGCAAATTGTTCTGGAACTAAACATTTATTCTTCATTGAGAAGCAGATCTATTAAGATCCAGCATGGAAATCATTTCCACATGAACCAGTTGCACTTTTTAACAAATGAAACAGACCAATATTTGCTGCTTTTCATTTTTATTAATAAGCACATTTGAAGATTGGCAGAGGGAACAGAACTAGTTACTGAGCAGAAAGTTTTACACATCGGAGAAACAGTAAAACTCCATAAAGCGGCTTAAAGGAGCCTGAGTCTGATCTGGTTTCTTTCTATTGAGTGATGAGGGTCATGTTGCTGTGATACATGCAGAGGAACCAGGTCAAATCAAACAAAGTATGCTTGGAGCAATGAAAATGATAACGATAGCTGATATAGATATAAAGCAGATACTATGTGATGTTACTGAGTCGATTTCTGCATTTGAGCTTTAAGGGACAAATATTCTGAAAAGTTCTCACCTAGATAAAGTTTAACACTTGAAATCTGTAATGTTAGAAAGTAGATAAACAATTAATGTTAACTAAAACAACACAGCTAAGGTCAAAACAGGCACTGTTTGCAACAAAAAACTAATGAAATGTATTTTTTGATATCCAGATATCATCGTCATTGTTTATTATGTGTGAAAGCCCATTTATTTTGATGAGATCATTATACTTTTAAAAACTAAAACCACGTTTTGATTTAGTTTTAAAGCAACATTGTGTGACCTTTGACCCAAGTATTTACAACGGAGTATTAGGGCCAGCCTAGAGAGTTTTTTTTTCTTCTATTTCGAGGATAAAGTCATAAAATTATGAGAATAATGTCGCAACGACAATAGTTATAAAATTATGGGAATAAAGTCGCAACGAGAATAGTCATAAAATTAGGTCAATAAAGTTGTAAAATTAGGAGAATAAAGTCGCTACGAGAATAGTCATAAAATTACGAGAATAAAGTCGTAAAACTACGAGAATATAGTAATACTTAGAGAATAAAGTCCTAAAATTACGAGAAACAAGTTGTATTTTAGGAGAACTGAACTACAAGAAGACAGTGCTTCTTGTAGTTGACAAATACGGAAATCTTTTAGTACCAGCATCAAATTAGGCAGTAGGTCAAAGTGGACTCAGGTTGCTGATTGATGTTGCAGGTTGCCTTTATTCTCGTAATGTTACGACTTACGACTTTATTCTCGTAATGTTACGACTTTATTCACGTAATGTTACAACTTTATTCTCGTAATGTTACTTACTTTATTCTCGTAATGTTACAACTTTATTCCTCGCAATGTTACTTAATTTTCCTCGTGAATAAGCCACGAAATTTTATTCAATGAATGTTACGACTTGATTTCGTAATATTAATACTTTTCATTCTCAGAATGTTACAACTTTATTCTATGCAATGTTATGACTTGATTCTCATAATATTAATAATTTTATTCTCCACCACTGTTACAAATCCTTTATTCTCATAATGTTATGAGTTTATTCTCTTGTAATGTTACTTTATTCTGCAATATTACAAATCCCATCTTCGTAATGTTACGTAATTTTGCCTCCTCGCACATTACACCTAATTTTCGTGCATGTTATTTATCACTTTCAAAAATAAAAAAAAAATAATACCAAGAAAAATTCTAGCCTGGCTATAATATCCATGTAAGTATTACCTTTAATTTGGAGATACATAATATTTTTTGGTCAATATATTGGGTATTTATACGATAGTTCTTTCTCGCTGCTCTTCACAAAAAACACGATTGGAGACCGCTTTATTTAAATCATGCTATTTAGAGCCCTGCTTTACAAAAAGTCTGGCTCCTCCTAAACATCAGAGCTGAACTTAGACCATTATTTGGTCAGATGTTTTGTTTCAATTGATGCAGGATTTCCAATTCAGGGCTAAAATGGGCCTTGTAGTTTAATTCTATGCAACACTGCTGTGGTGCATGTCGCTCCGCATCCGCACTGCAGCACATCCGTGACCATCAGCTCCATTTTATGCCATGCCAACAGAATAACTTCCGGTTCAGCCAAAAATAATCTAATTACGGTACTGAAAAGACTTTATTTATATCCTTAAATAATTAAAGAATAGTAAACTACATTGTAAAGACAATATTGAAGACTTTTTCTTGAAGAAATGGATGTTTTTAAATTCAATCCATTGTGTTGCTTGACGCCATTTTTCTGAATAAAAATCAAAATTTTCGGAAATGTTCCATTATCAATGAAAAACTGCAGGTCACGAAAGGTAAGTAAATGAATCCATTGTGGGATCAGTACTCAAGTTGAGTGCATAGTTAAGTACAGAGGTAAATCAAATATTTAAAACAAATTTAAATATATACGCTGTGTGACGTATATTTGCGCATGCTCAGAGCAGTCAAAGTAACTATCACAAGGCGATTGAACTTTTTTATGTATTTCTGTTTTTTTATTTAAAAAAAATGCAATATTGACGAAAATACAAAGATATACAAAAAGAAACCCATGCCTCTAAAAAATACAAAAGAATAAAAAAGTAAGAAAAAAGAAATATTGCCACCGGAAGTTATTCTGTTTGCGCACAAGCAAACAAGCTGATGGTACGGATCGTGCTTCCGGTACGGATCGGGTAATGACAATGCTAACTGCTGGAAGTTACTGGTCTAGCGCCTCTAGTGGATAAAACTCACACTGCATTGCTCTTGATAACATTCAAAATGTATGTACATTTTTACTTTCAACATGAAAACCTCATTATTAAAATTTTTTTCTTCATCAAATAAAACGTATTGCCCTTTTCTTCACTGATGAATTTTAGAAATATAATGTGTGGCTTAATATTTAAATGTCTGCTAGGATAAAGTGTTTAAAAGGAGGATAAGTGAATTATGATTTAATGTCTTCTGCTAAACAGATAAACTTTCATTAGTGGTTTGTTTCTGACTTTTCTAGTGCTGCAGTAGAAAGATCTCACTGCATTGTTGCTAAAACAAACAAACAAAAAACAACAACAAAAACATCAACAAAACGAACAAAACAGCAGGAACCTCCTGTCAGGTCAGGCGGTTGGAGTCGAGGTGCCTGTCACCTCCAGTCAGGAGCCAGTAGGGGATCCAGATATGGTGCATTCAGGTGAAGTTCGTGTAATTTTTAAAAATAAAATCATTAAGTGGGCCTACAATACGAAATATTGGAGGATGGGTGTGTATTTAAAATGATAATTAATTAAAAATAACTAAGATTATCTTAGAATATTTCAGATTTGTTCATAAGGGTGATAGAGGGTTCTTGCACAAAGACATGTGATGTTTCTCTCTTTAGTGCTCCAATAGGAGCTTTTGAGAAAAACAATAAAACACATAATTTGAACAAAACTTCACTATATGGATGAATAATAAATGGATGGATGGAAGCAGGGATGGATGTATGGATAGATGGATCAATGGATGACATTTTTTTATTGTATTTACACATTTGTAGCTATTAATTCAGATAGGTAACCATTTCAAGGGTTTAATTGATTGATCCTCTCATTCTGTTCTGGAATTGAATCTTTTGCTCTAGCATTTAATTCAATATTTAGAGAGTTGTTTTTTCTATCTTTTTGCTTGAATAAAATATGATTTTAGATTTTTTTAAAGTTATGCTTTATTAAACTATAAGAGAAGATTTAAAGTTAGAGTAATAACTGCAGGGTTTGTTGTTTGAACTTATTTCGAGAGGACAGGAAGTTGCATTTATTTACATTAATGAATTAATCTTTTCCAATGCTCTTTATTTAGGAAGAAACTTACTTTTCTGTATTTTAAAGTCTTGGATTAAGTCTGTTTTGCATAAATATGTTTTATTTCTCCTTAAGACATGTTTTTTTGGTCCAGATTCTCTGAGCTGCACCTGAATGCATCATTAAATAAAGGGCTTGGCATGTCCAGGTGTGTTGGAGAGTCACAGGTGTGGCTCAGCAGGTGATTGGCGGTAATAATCATCTGTAGTGACCTCATTGGGGAGAGAAAAAAGAGGAGTTCCTGTGATTTGAAACATTTTTTATGCATTTATTGACATACTTGCAGTTCCTCACCAGTCCAGAAGAGGGAGTCCTTTAGAAAAGAGGGGCTCTCTGTGGAAAGGAGAAAGCTATCCTCTTGTTGTTGGTAGACGACTCATTCCGACCCGGTCAATGGGAGGAGGGTTTTCACGTCGTCGCTGCGATTCGACCACCTTACTGGGAAGGAAAGACAGAACTTTAGGACAAGCCGAGGTTCTCCTCCAGAGAACGGTCTCTCCTACCTCTGCTTCTTCTTCCCCTGCCTGTTCTCCATGGAGCCCATTGATAGCCGGTCCAGTGGAGCACTGTTTCCTGGGAACCTTCTCTTCCTCTTGGGCTCCACCAAATTGTTCTTGATCATCATCAGGTCGTCTGTTTGGAGGAGCTTCACCAGCAGTTTCTCTCCGGGCTTCATCCCTTCTGGATGGAGCAGAAAGATGGCCTGGTTCCTCAGCCCAGGCCGGTCTCTGTGCTAAAAGACCAGAACAAGGGTTGGTCATCATTTCAGAAGGAAATAAAGTTCTGAACAGCTTAATAAGCCTTTTTTTATTTACTTACAGAAAACATATAAGAGAGAAATAATTTACATTTCTAGAGGATTCTAGGGAAAGTCAAATGTGTATCTGCAAAAAAAAGCTGGAAGTTTTTTCTCTCAAAGATCTACCCTATGAAATACATTTCTTTAGCAGTTTGAAAAAAGCTTACAGGATGTGAATAATATCTACTTTTGAAAAGATTGAAATCAGCTTTATTGGCCGTTAAGCGTGGAAACAATCAAAGAATTTAAGCTCTGTTCCATCCGCTTTCAATCAGCAACTATCGAAAGTGGATTGGCTGCTTGTTTGGCAATCAAACATTTTGCATATGTGCTGCCATGATGTTATTTACGTAGGCTCCAAGTGACAAGTAACACGAAGAAGTACTCTTATGCTTGTTTGCTGCTGCTTTTTTTGAGCCATTTCCTCACTTTTTTTGTGTAAACTGGAGCATCAATGGCAGAAAAGAATCCCCACAAACGTAATTAGCAAGACGGTTAGCATTAGCTATGAGGGTTGAACTTTTCTGATGGTAAAAAAACGGATTTTATGTGGCGACTTTCGCATCACAGATTGTTTTTATTACAAATATGCTGGATTACTTTTTATCCGTAGACCCTTACGGACAAATGGAATCTAACCAATCTGAGATTGGATTTATAATCTAGTAATCGCGTCAAAGGTGGAAAACCAGGGTGTGCGGGTGGAGCAGTGGTTAGTGCGAATGACCCATGCATGAAGGCCTTATGGGACTTTCAGATAGGAAGCGATTTGCGCTGCGCTGGCCGCGGGGTTCAGCGCATTTGCGCTGCGCTGCGCCGGCTGGGTTGCCGGGTCTAGTCATTTGTTTGTTGTTCCAGCTTTTGGTCAGCAGCAAATATGTATCTGACCCGTGCTAAGAAGCAAGCGCTAGCACTAGCCCTGCTAGTTCGAAGAAAAAGAGCAGCAAGAAAGAAGAGGCTGTGGGTGCACTAAACACTCAGGTCCAGAGAGCAGCTTGGGGAGTTCCCGCTTGTGAAAGAAATTGCAAACTTGTGTCATATAGTTCGGGGAATTCAAACACACACAGTATAAGCTTTTCCTCCATTTTGCTTCCTGGTCTTTCCAGCCGATGGTTTCTATTGGCCACGCGTGCATTCGTCACGGCGCGCCGCGGTCAAAGTTCAACATAGTTCAACTTTGACCTGGCCTGCGCGCGAGCTCGCGAAGCGGTGCTTCGCGCTGTGCTTGCACTTTGCTTTCGGCCGCTGGCGATAAAGCCGCCCTGGCGGCGCCAAGCCGTTAAGAAAATGGGTTTCACAAGCGCAGCAGTGCGGTCGTCGCAGCCTGTCTGAAAGGCCCATAAGTCCTCGATGTGGCCGACCAGGGTTCAAATCCAGCCTGTGGTCCTTTCCTGCATGTCTCTCCCCATTCCCTGTCAGTCTACTGTCAGGAAAAACGAGTCACTAGTGCCGTAACAACTAATAAAAATGAAGGAAGTTGAAGCTTTATTTTAGAACATCTGATTTAACATGCGTCTATATCTTTATTAGTTGTAATTTGGTGCTCATAGTGTTCGTAAAAAGAACTTCGTAGTTGAATTATGGAGGATCTACATTTTCTAAGGATGTATAACACGCATATATTGGGGAGTGGTGGCCTAGTGGTTCGGGAATAGAGCTTGGAATCCAGAGGTTCTGAGTTCAAAACCCACTCCCACAGACTGCCACTCTGAGTTCCTGAGCAAGACCCTTAACGTCTGATTGCTCCCTGGGAGCCGCACAATGGCAGCCTGCTGCTCCCCAAGGGGATGGATTAAATGCAGAGGTAAATTTCTCCAATGTGAGATCAATAAACTTCAATTATTATTATTATATTGGTAAAAGTTAACCGGTGTTATTTCCAAGCGTGCTGCTGTAAATACACAAAACAGAACTCCGGTGTTATGGCAGGCCGGTATTTCTCTGCATTTATCTGTCCACCAAAACTCTCTTTTTTCAGGGCCTCCGTGCATAAGGAATATGAAAACATTAAGAATATATTTAAAAGTTCCCTTTTCGTTCGTATTTCAATCCGTTTTCTCAACAGTTGTTTCTTGGCATAACTACAGCAAAGGTGTTTCCTCACAGAGAACTTTTGCAAAGGAGCACAATTCAAAAATACACAAACAGCTGTCTGACATATTTTCTTTCGTGCCTTTTTTTTTAGTTTCTTACAGCACTAGTGGCTCGTTTTTCTGAAAGTAGGCTGACAGGAAAGGGGGTATGAGAAAGGGAGAGACATGTAGGAAAGGACCACAGGCCGGATTCAAACCCAGATCCAGCTAACATCTACAGATGTTCGCTTCTCTTTTCCTGACCCTTGACCTGTACACTTTCTGGATTGAGGCAAGGTCAGTCAGGACGATCATCTTTGCAGATGATAACTTCTCGAATAAAAGTGTATAAAAAAAATAAAGAAAATAAAAAAAAATAAATAAAAAGGTGTAAGGAGTGGTGATGGTCAGTCAGTGGTAGAGAGGATCAATCGAGATACTCCAATTGTTGGAGTTTAATGAGAAATAACTGATGGAGAATCAAAGATTTGCTGGATGGGCTATATATCCTGGATGGAGGGATGCATGGATGGATGATTGATTGGTTGGATGGATGATAAAGGGATGCATGGCTGGAATAATGAATGGATGGTTTTGTACTTACACTGCAATTCATAGCTTTTCATCTTTGCTGCCTTCAATATGTTTAACTTCACATTAACCATCGGTTCTCAAAAACATGACAATGTCTCTGTGGTGTTTTTCTGAGGATGGAGGAAGCCTTCAGCTGCTCTGTGTTCCTGCAGAGGCTCTGCAGCTGAGGGGCCACTGTGCCCCACCTCGTTATATGTTTTCATTAAGTATGGTGTGAATTGGCCCTCACATCGAGGCTTCCTGTCAGCCCGTTGGTCTTTAAAGGCTCCAGCAGAATTTCTAACATCCAGACTAAAGAGAAAACAGATCACTGCTCCCCTTCCTGCTGCTTCACACCATCTGATATCAGCACCGAGGGAGGGGCCGCTTGTTTTGGCCCTCAGGATGAACCGATCACCGCTGATCTTCTGTCTCGATCAGTTCTGCTGATTCCATCACTCCTGTTCTTCATTCTAGCATGACAGGTGTCCAAAGGGGCAAATACTAGATACCTGTTTAACTTACGCTCATTGGTCTCCTTAGAAACACATTGTTAGATTAGAACAACTAAACAAGTCTTTGTCTATATTTGGATTTAAAAGCACTAAAGTGAGTAATATGCTATGGGAGACGGGAGGGGTGTCAGATGTTTCCTAAAAGAGTTCAGATACCCATTAAAGGACCCATCTGAGTTTATATCATAGTTTGAAGAGTTCTGGAAACAGATATTTAGTGCATTTCTATATTTCCAACATGTCTAATAAAACAAAGCCCTCATCATGGAATCAGGCAGCAGCAGTGAGACAGCAGGATTTCTAACTTCTCTTTTCTGTCAGGAAACCTCTTTGGATAATAAACCTACATCATGGGGACACCCTGGACTATGAGGACAATGCTGCTTTTTTTCATTATTTGAACCTTTTTATTATATTTCTGCATCATAATGTGATTCTCATTGCAGGAACGCCCCGTGTTTAAAGATATATTTGAAAGATATAAGGAAATAATAATTATGAGTACTTTTTTTTTTTTTATAAAAGTGTGTATGAAATTAAGGTCATTGAAGAGCTTCCAAAATAATGTCTGATTATAAGGTGCATATTAATTATATGCACATTGTTTATATTTCTGTGAGATTTAGAGACATCAGTTTTAAAGCATTTAAAATACTGGATATTATCTCTCACTGTTTGTTTTTGCACTGTTAGCGCGTGGAAGTGTTTATAAAAACATTTAATTGAAATACACAACAAAAATTGATCTAAAAGTAGGTACACTTTCTAAAAATAAGGTGTTTGCTCCTAATTTGACCATGTAAATAATAATCCAGCAAAATAATTTGTACCTTTGCCCTTGAATAAACATAGATAGATGTTATACACCTGAACTGTAAGTAATAGAAAAGAATTTTTTTCCTTTTAAAGGTAAATCGTCTTATTTTGTTGATAAAGTGTTGTACTTGCTAAAATGAAGTAAAGTGCAGTTATTTCAAGAAAAATGTACTTATATTTTAATTTCTGCAGAGATTTTGTAACCTTTTTTCTTAGAAATAGAGGAAGATAAAGATAATTTTAAGTTTAAAATCAGTAAATACCAGTAAATATCTTGCTGAAAGGCTTCTGTCTTAATTCTCCACAGTTTAAAATGTTTCTTAAAGTGAGTTTAAAGCTTCAGGTAACTATCTGTGTTTGCTTTGGCTCTGAAAATGTCCTCTGCATGTGTTATAATGTGTCCTGACCTGAACGGGGAGCTGGTGGACTCCATGGACGCTGCAGTGCAGCACAGTGATAGACAGCAGGCAGAAGATCAGCTGAAGACGGCTGCAGGGCTGCATCTGAACGCAACAACAAATCAAAGCAGAGAAAACTCCAGTCTGTTTAGATATCCATTATTAAACTGATAAATGATGGTAGGCTTTCTACAACAATCAGGTCAATAGTTATGCTGACATTTATTGCTAATTTAACAGCCCATCTGTGCATATTCAGCATAATCTCATCTGATTGCTGTTGCACAACTCATCTTACTAATACTAAAAAATTTTTTTTTTAAAGAAATTTTTCCTACTGGACAGAGTAGAGCATCTTTTTCAGTTTTTATCCAAATATATTAGATAGAATATTATATATATGTATATATATATATATATTTTTTTTCCTTCTATATGTTTCACTTCTGCCCATACAGTATATGCAAAGTTGCACATTCATATTTAAGCAAACAAACAAAAAAATGTCAAAACAAAAGCATCTCTGAGAATAAAATAGAAATATAAACTAAACAGCAAGTATGGAGGACCATTAATGGTATAGTTAAAAAATACATTCCTGTATTTATAAATTTATTTATCTAATTATGTTAAAGTTGGCCCTCCATAGAAGAAAACTATTGAAATAATAAAAATACATATAAAAAAAGAGATCATATCTATTACTAAATAAGATCATTAATGTTCGATAGAATTAGGAGAAATTATTAGATTACATTTTGAAAAAAGAGGAAAAATAATTCAACATAACAAATATAAAAACCTTCATAGTTAGTGAAGAGTATAAAATAAAAATGCCGCAAAAACAACTTAAGAGGTCAGAAAAAAACACATGAAAAAACAAAAATGTAAAATTACAAAACAACCAGACAAATAAATCAATTTAAAAAACACAAACTTTACAATTCTCTCTTCTCTTTCAGCTTCACATTATTAATGATGGATACCAGGAAAAATGTGAATATAACAAAAAACTAAATAGAGGAAATGAATCGGACTATATCTTTCTTTTCAGCTTATAAAAACCTGAGCTGAGCTCTCTTACACGCTATCAAACAGATAAATCAAACACAACAGACTCCCACAGACACAGTGGGACACTTTTAGCTCAACTGATGACCCCAACTTATTGTCCAGCAACATCTTCTAATTTTAGCAGTTTCCATTCCTGCAAATAAACGCCTTTTGAGCGTCACCTACGCGCTCCTGCATTCCCTCCAACACGCACTGCTCCCTGCAAACGTGCAGACAGCGGTTCCCACCACCAAACACACACTTCTCATGATGCACAAACATTGGTGCACACTCCACTCACAGATTTATCACACCAGTTTCCTCCCTTCACCTTCTCCAGCAGCGGTGTGTAGTTTGCAGGATTACATATCATCGCTGCTCCCTTAGGATTTTAAAGTTTTATGTCTTTCTTAGCTGGTTCCAGTTTGGGATTTTATACAGAAATAAAAATTTCTTCAGATTAAATTTGTGGGGTAAAAAAGCTTTAGATGATTTAAAAAAAACACCCAAAAAAACTTAAATAAAAATGGTTCTATATTGAAATGCTGCAGAACCTTAAAAAATGAACATCTGCATCATCACATGTTTAGGGCATTTAGTTTAAAACCATTTGGATATGAAGAAATTTGGCTTTTTTTGCAGCTTCACCTAGTTTCATGCAGCTTGTACCTTGATTTTGGAGATAAATCTCTGCTGTCCGTCTTCTTCTCTGCCTTTCTGTGACTTCTTTCAGCTTCAGGTTTTATAGCTGCTGCTATGGGATCTCCTGTCCAATCCGGATCCTTCCCGTTCATGACATCATGGCTTCCCCTGCTTCTTTTCCACTCTGCGTGAGATGTTTCATCATCAGGTCTATTACCTGTTAAAGGGATCTCCAGGGATCGGTCACACCTCACCTCCTCCTGGAAGTCCGCTTTTAAAATAAACACAGTGACTGGATGTGGGACCTCACTGTACGGAGGCATCAGATATCCCCAAAGGAAGATCTGCAGTCAAACACTTCATGATCAGAGTTTCCAGATTTCATTTTATAAAGCAGGACTCATTTACTGACTTTAAAGCTTTTAGACATAAAGTTCTAGAAGATTCTAGTTTAATTAACAATATTTCATTTTGTTAACATTTAATACATTTACAACCACAAATATGTGAGGACAGTTGGTCTACTGGTTAGAGCTGTCCGCTTGTGCTTTAAAAAGTTTGCAAAGTACCCGGTCGGATCCCCACGGCCTCCACTGTTGGTTCCTGAGCAAAACCCCTAACCCCACACTGCTCCCCGGGCGCCGCACAGTGGCAGCCCACTGCTCCCCAGGGGGTTGGTTAGATGCAGAGAGTGAATTCCCCATTGAGGAACAATAAAAGTGATTTTACAAATACACTAAATATCCATAATAGACTCCACAAAGACAAATGAAGTAAAGCAGAGACAGGAATCTCCTGAGTCTTTATTCTGAAAGGAACCTTAATTTTACTGCTGATCTTCTGCGTTTTCACGATGCTTGAAGGGTTAGGATTATGGGTAGGAGCTTGGGTCACCAGAAACTGTATTTTCCCAGAGTGAATCTGTGCAGACATAATTCAAAATCAAATTCCTTAGATTTAGAAAGTGAATTTCGTTAAATCAAATCAGTATAAATGATAAAGTGGAGAGAGTAATAAAGTATTTAATTTACTTTAAATCTGTATCTTATTGTGTATTTTTTTCCTGCCACATATCCATATCCTTTAGAAAGACCAGATCAATCAAACATTTGGTGGATAAGGGGAAGCGATGCAGCTCTCTGTTTTGTATTAAGTTAATTAAAAGCATAAAAAGTGTCACATAAAGATATGATATGTTCCCTTTAAAAGCTATGCTACTGGTTGCTGTTAGCTTCAGGCGAGATTAACGCAGTGTGTGGGAAGGTGGCTCTTTTTTATGCATGTTTTGGTTTCAGCTTTTAGTTTTGTGTTGCATGTTTTTGTGACTATTTACTGAATCCAGCAAGACTTGATTGGGAGCAACCAGGGGGGATGTAGCTAGGGTTGCCAACTCCCTGAAAAAAAGGGACACCTCATGTGCATGCCAGCTGACCTGATTGCTTTTACCCCTCCTGGCGTGGTGATTGTTTTTAGCCCCCCTTTGTGTGTGAAATGATTTTTTTTTTACTATTTCACACAAATCTGCATTGAATTAGATGCATTTTTGCATTGTCCTTTATTTTCATTATCACAGACTTCCTTCCTTTTCCACTAAATATGGGACAGGTACTTCTATTTCTAAATACAGAATAATTCTGTTTTTCAAAGCATGGTTGACAACCCTAAGTGTAGCCAAGGAAGTGCCCTCTACCATGGAGAAGAGAACCGATCTGGGCCAGAAAAACCGTGACCGCCTAGACGACCCTACACTCAGTTTTTGTGCTGGACCATTCAGCTTTATTTAGCATGCTACAATTTAAGTAAAGGATAGGCCTTGTTGACTGTACATTTTTTAACGGTTTCTTTATTATTTAATTGTCATACAATTGTTGAAAATTCTTCTTGTTGGTTTTGAAAACACAGCCCACCCCTGTGATAGGGAACCTGTTTGTAGTTCCTGGCTTTAACTAGGAGGCATTATTTGTCTACTTAAATGACAAAAATGCTGCTCAGCCACCACACAGTGCATTACATGTCTTGCATCATAAGCTCCTGAAAAAAAAAAGCTTCTTCATTTTTGATGCTTGTACACATCAGACTTGCCTCAGGAGCAAAGAGCATCTTGGATGCTCTTTATGGAAAGCCAAATTGTTGAAAAACACGTGACTTCTGACACATAGACAACGTGTAGCTTTCACTGGGAATCCCCAGCAGCAGCTGCATCAGGCCCGGTCGCCTCTTGGGGGATTTCCCCCTACTGTTCGTGGCGACTAGAAGTAGATGTTAGCACGTGGTACAAACTGCAGGCACCAAGAGAATAAAAGCTAACATATTTTCGTTAATTTAATCATCGGTTAATGAGTCAATGCAATCAACTGGTTTTCCTTAGAAAGGTTTTGAACCAATCTGACTGTGTGATATGGTTGAATTGCCTCCATAAAGTGCCGTGAGAACGTGTGTGCATTGATGCTATTTAAATAAACAAAATTGAAATGAGTTTTTATTCATATTCATATTTTTAAATACAGTTCTGATTCAGATTTATGTTATTAAATACATTTTTATTCATATTATTGTTATTAAACACAACTTTTATTCAAATTATTAAATGTTTTTAAATGCAATATTTATTCATATTATTTAATACAGTTTTTATTCAGATTCATGATATTAAGTACATATTTTATTTAGACTCAAGTAATTAACTACAGTTTTTGATAGAAAATATCCATACACAAAGGATGAGGTCAGTTATGAATGTCGTTTAAATAGATTTGAACTCTGACCTAAACGACAAGCAGAATTTATTAGAGACTTCTGGTTCTCTGCATTTAAATCCATGGAAACAGACCAGAACATTAGCTGCTGCATGCTGTTTGAATAATATTCTCAATGTAATCGGTGGATGCCCTTACCATAGTGGAGTTACTACGTGAAGCGCAGCTGGTGATGAATGTTTTGAGTTTGATGTTGGATGACAGATCTGATAATTTAGCAGATTAGGTCATTATGTAATGTTTATTGCTTCTGTGTTTGCAGGTTAAAAACCGAACGGCAGAGTTAAAGAATCACTTCAACTTCTGTTGGACATGGGTCTCCTTCTTTCTTGTGCTTCTCCTGGCATCAGGGCTCTCTGCAAAGGCTAAAGGAACCCAGACAGCTTCAGTTCCAACCCTCAAACCAGCCCACACTTATTTCAGGATGGAGGATTGTGTCATTGAGAAAACACTCCTGGGTTAATGACAGTAATAAACCCCGATCCTCTAATTAGTGACCACCACCTTCTCTCCAGGTGATGTCATAACACACCTCTCCTTGTTTTTTATAGAAACATGGTACATAAAAAAAAAGAAAAGCAGAAATCTCCTCAGAATTGGTCTTGGTCACTGATTCATGTCTACAGTTTGCAGCTATGTGGGCTACAGGTGTGTGTCAATTCAATTCAACTGAAATCAATTCATAGAAAGTATTAGTCCCAAAAAGAAATTTAGTGTTTTAGTAACTCATTACCCTCTTTCCAACGAGCTGATGTAGATGTAAATAGCTGAGGAGGAGAAGGATCTTCGATAGTGGTCTGTCTGGAGAAGACAAATAGAACACCAGTTGTTTTCCTTTAGTGAGAGAAGCAATTGTTGTTTCCACTCTAGGTCATCTCCAAGCTGAGTATCTGAAGGTCATTGTTCCACAGTGGCGAAGATAATTCCAAATTGGACAACATCTCAGACAGTAGATAAGTTCCTTATGTCCTTAACAGAGCACTTTGCTTTCAATCCGCAGGTTTACTAGTTCCTGCCTCGGCAGTTGGCTGCTCACACTGAGCCTGGTAATGCTAGACGTTTCTTCCTGTTAAAAGGGAGTTTTTTCTCTCCACTGTCGCTACAGTCATGCTTAGTGTGATGGGATTGCTTTCGAGTCAATGAGTCGATGCAATCAGCTGGCTTTCCTTAGATAGAAAACATGGAACAAATGTGACTGTATGATCTGGTTGAATTGTAAAGTGTGTTGTTAACTGGCGCTATATGAATAAACTGAATTTAATTGAATTGCAGCAGTACCTGTGACTTCAAAAAAACTCAACCAAGAATATTTCATTTGAATATTTTAGGTATCCTGGAGGAACGCAACGAAGTCATTTAGTATGTTTTAGAGCATAAACAGTAGTGTATATAGTATTTCCTAATAGCTTCCATGCTCGCCACGCATTCTAATGGAAGCCGCAGACCAAAACCGAAGAAAAGCATTCAGCTGCCTGGTCTGCCGATAATACAAGCGAGAAGAAGAAATGTGCTGTTTACCTGTAAAAGAAAAGAAACAACGAAAAAGAAAAAATGTCTGAGGACTTCAGTGTTATAAAGAGCATGAGTTCTTTGCCGAGCTGAATGCGCTGGTTTGGTCTGCCGCTCAGAATCACAGCGCCAAGATGGGGGGCGCTTATTAGAAATCCTATACACTACTGTTTAGGCTCTAAAACGCTTCTAAATGACTTCATTGAGTAAATTCTGGATGCTACCCACTCAGGACACTTGGATTACATTGGACGAGCAGTATGGAGGAATATTGACACGTTTTTGTGGACTTTTATGGACCTTTCTGTCTCGGGCGCCATAGACCTCCATTATTTGAATGTCAGCAGACAGCAAGAAGCCTCCCAGAACTCCAGATGCATTTGAGATATCAAAAAAGTACTCCAGAGTTTTGTTCAGCATGGGGGTGAGTAGAAAATGAAGGCTAATCATGTTTTGGGTGTACTATTCCTTTAAAGGACACAGAACTGAGATGAGATCTGAGCAGATGATGGAGGAAGGCAGGATAATCCAGAGGGCAAAGTGAAGAGGAAGAACCACAGTCCTCTGTCATCTGCTTGGATCAAGAGAATCCAAAAACAGGTCAGGCAAACAGATCAGACATGGGCAGGCCGGCTCAAAGGTCCGAATACAGAAACAGGTCAGGACCAGGCAATCAGAATACTATTAGAATCTGGCACTGATGGAACAAGCAGCTGAAATAGAGGCAGGAGCAGGTGGATCTGATGAGCAGTAATGAGAAACCGGGAAGAGTAAGACAGGTGAATGAAATGAGCAATTTAGCCAACCATCAGTGGTTTAAGACACATTTAAAATAAAATAAAATAAAAAATGTGTTTGAAACTAAATGTAACAATCAAAATCTTAGAAAACAGTAGACTTACTTGGAACCTTTTATTTTTTTAATAAAACATTTTAAAGATTCACTTCTGGTTGATATTTAAAAAGATTTTACAAAATGTATTTATTTATTTTTTACTTTTCCATTGACGAAACCTGTTCTTTCCTTATAATCCTTATGGAACAAAATTCACTCCATATTAATGCAGGTCAGTTTACCTCTGGGCTGCATCCAACCTGGTCCAGTTTGTGGTGTTAATGGATTTCAGGGCATCAGGGTGTTTGGTTCAGAAACTTCAGTCTTTTATAACTTCCTTTACAGGTTAACATCTGTTGGCACCATTAAGCCACAATCTTCAGAGCTCACTTAAGCACTGGGAAGTTAAAAGTCAGTTTATCAGAAGCCCTTTGACAAAAACCCTTAATCTAACATGGATGAGCAACTTATGCAGCAACACATCCTAAACTATAATTGTGAAGGAAGGGAAATATCTGAATTTTACAAGTTAGAACCAACTAGTTCTTTGGACACAAGATGACAGACATACATTGGATCCATCTTTCATTTCAGACCCACCACTCTAATTCACACCACAGCTGGACACCTGTGGCTTTTCTCGGTAAAAGATGAGAAACTCAGAGTATGTGAAGGATAGAAGAATCCCTGATATACACAACTGAGCTGCAGGTGATACAGAGAATGGCAAGGGAGAGGCAAACTCACCTATCTGTATAGGTGCTCTCTTTTATCTCTTTGCTTTCATTTGAAATTTGGCTCCAATAGGAAATGTTAATTATGAATCTATTGAGGGGAAGCATCCATCCATCCATTTTCTTACAAGCTTAATCCCAAGCTGGGTCGCGAGGGGTGCTGGTGCCTATCTCCAGCTGTCTACGGGCAAGAGACGGGGTACACACTGGACAGGTCGCGACTACATCGCAAGGCAACATACAGGCATACAACCATTCACACACACACTCACACCTAAAGAGAATCTAGAGAAGCCAATTAACCTTACAGTCATGTTTCTGGACTGTGGGAGGAAGTTGGAGTACCCGGAAAGAACCCAGGAATGCTCAGGGAGAACATGCAAAATCCATGCAGAAAGACCCCGGGCAGGGAATCAAACCTGGAACCTCCTTGCCACAAGGCAGCAGTGCCACCCACTGCGCCACTGAGCAGCCTGAGTTAAAGGAATCAGAGATAAATTCTCCTAAAAACTAGCAAGAAGTTTATTAAACATGAAGGAGAGACTTTAAATGGAAGATTTAAACAAAAACATCAAGGTGAGATGACTTTACAGTTCACCATCCTCTCTTTTGTAGATTTGAATTAAAGTTCAATCATAACTCAAATCATCACTGCATCTCCTATAATTTGCAAAAGAACCAATTTTTTGTCTTTGCTGTGGGGAAACAGGAGAGGTGAATGTGTGTTCAGCCAACCGTCTCTATAAACCAGAGAGAAACTCTCAGAGCACGGAAGAAAGTGTTGCTCATTTGTTTCCCTCCTGTGCCGCTGACCCAGCAGTGGTAATGTTCACACAGATCAGATGACTCTCGTCTTGTGAGTGAAGGATTCCCCTGGATATTCCCTGCCGTCCTCCGCCTCTCACCTCTGGCTTTCCTGGACTTCCACTGTTTACCCGGTCTGCTCTCACGCTGAAAACTGAGCCTCGACTCTCTGCGGATCTGATCCGGAATCGGCTTGGAGCTGAAACGCAGACAAAACAGAACACAGAACCTCACATCTGAGAGGAGCATTGATCCCCCTGTCAGCAGCAGGTCAAACAGTAGAAACTTACCATTTGTGCTACAGAATACTCCTGTTTCCATGACAGACCCTGTTACCAAGGGAAGATCTGGGGTTAAAAGAACCACTAACGATGATTTAATTCTAAGTCAGTCTCAGTTTATGGACATGATGGCAGATCAGCCTCTCTGCATCTTTTTACTAACACCACAATTTTTGATTTACTTGAACCAGAAGGATTTGAGTGGATGGGGTTGATCCCATTGAAAAGAAGTTCTGTTTCAAACTTGTTCCCATCAATGCTTTTTTGAGTGTGTCTAAGTGTGACATTAGAAGGGATTGATTCAATGGTAAAATTTGAATCAACTTAAAGAATTTTATAAAAAAAAAAAAATCATCCTCACTTCAGGAGATTTTTGACCTTTTCGGAAAAAAAAGGCACTAAAGAGGAGATGGAAGCACATTTGTTAAATAAGTTCTGATGCAGTCGTTTCAACTGCTGGTGTTTTTACCATTAGAAATGTAATTATTTCTCAACAGCGAGGTAGGGCATGTATCAATACCACTCCACAGCACTTTGGACGTGCAACCTGCCCGGGGTATTTTTTAATTTTCTTTATCAGTTTATTTATGTAAGCAAAATTCAGAACACATGTCATCTAAGGCACCCAACAGTTCACCAGATCATACAGTCAAATTGATTAAAAGGGGGATGAAGATGTTGTACGAGGAACTCCACGCCAGGGCAGCAGCAGCTTGGTTTGGTGTAGAAGGCTTCCAGCCATTACATGTTTACGAGCCGCGCCGCACCATAGCGCTGCCAGTTCTGTTAGCTACGCCTGCAGAAGGACACAGGCGGTCCATCCCGTGAACACTGGGACGGAACTCAATGGGAAAGGAAATGATTCTTATTTCCGGCAGTTCGTATATATTAGCTGCGACATATGAATCCAGATGCTACAACCAAAAAAAATTGATTAACAGATGACCATTGATATATGATTGGCTGAATTTAGGTGTTTAGGCTGACATATAACTAACCCGCCTGCATAAGATCAGGAAAAACCCCCGAGAGATTTTAAGACTTCTATTTTTTTTAAATACAAATTTTCTAACTTCTGGGAAAATATTGTCTGATAAAGAGTATATTTATATAGATGTTTAAGCCAGAATGATTTGAAATTTAAATTGACTTCCCTATGACTTCAATTGTTTCATATTAATTTGTTGACTTTTATAAGTGTACTTAATATACAAATAGAGAATAACAATCTGAATCAGACTTCAACTAGACCAAACCTTTTTTGATTTTACATTGAACAAAACTTGACTGAAACATTCACATATGACAAATGACTTTCTGAATTATAACCAAAACTAACTTAAAGACTAAGACTAACGAGACTTTTGAAACCAACACTGCTCATGATGACTATGCTCATGTGATTTATTTGGATTTTATTTCAGCACAGAGTTGTAGATGCTTAGGAGCTGAAACTGCATTTTTCAAATGAGCAAGCGACCATTATTTTTTTAAATCACTTCAGAGACGTGGAACCCATTCTACAGATACCTTCATCTCATATCTCATTAAGAAGACACCAGTTATCCCTAACTTTTCCACATGAGTTAGAGATTCTCCAGCAGCCCTGAACACCTTTAGGCTAGGAGGAGCTGCTCTTCTTGTTGCATCATAAACCATAAATAACATAAATATACTGGATTTCTGAATAAACCTGTTTCCATCAGGAAATCTAATGAAACTGATGTCACAAGAAATACTCAGAGCTTTAATCACACATCAAAGTTGACCTGTTTACTATACTTTTTTTTACAGTAGCAGACATTCAAATGGCCTTCAGTCAAAAACCAGCCGATTGGCAGCCCTCCCCTGCAACTCCCAGCAAATCCCCTTCAACTTTCAGCCACTGGAGGGTCCCCTCTTGCATATTTATTTTACTCTGACTCCACCCATCCGCACTGGAGATTCTGAAGGTTCTGACCAGGAGACGATGCTTCTCTTTAGATCTTAATGTCTACAAATCATGACGGAAAGGACATTTTAGTACAAATATTGATGTTTAAAAAGGAAAAAGTCAAACTGAGGTCAGTAAGGTGTTTTGGGTTGATTCAAAGGTCTTTACCCTCATTCCTTCTTCAAATTGGAAAATGTTCCTCTCTCCTCGGGTTTTGACTCTGCACATCTCTTCAGGCTGAACTCACAGCTACGTGACCTGATGTGCTTCACAGATGGAAACAAACATAATGAGATCTCAGTAGAGGAACATTGTTTTGTGTGTCTGTATTAAGGCTGCAGGATGCTGGACCGCCTGATGGAAAACAGGATGAATTTACTTAACACATGTCCCAAGATGACCGAAGCAAACCTGGATATGCTGCTGAGAAACTATTGCATGGTTTGCAGCAGAGATGGTCAGGGCAATGCTCACTAGAGCTGAGTTTTACCTCTTTATAATAATGTAATCAACTCAATGAAGGGCTTAGAAAGAAAACCTTAAATGCTTGCTATCAGGGAGCTTCTCTGACCTGTCAGACCAGGAGTCCCGTCAAAGACGGAGAAAGATGCACACAAACATTTAAATGAGACCAATCATTCCGATAGTCATGTTTTTTGGATTGTGGGAGGAAGCTGGATCCGGGGAGAACATTAGACCCGATACAGAAATGTCCCATGACTCACACCAAGGATGATCTTACAGAAAGGAAACAGTGCTCCCCTGTAATTCAACTTGTGTCCAGACAGTGGCAGCAGATGGCCTCAGAATCCAGGAATGAAGCCATTTTACCTGTAAAATCCTTTTTATGCTATCTATCTATCTATCTATCTATCTATCTATCTATCTATCTATCTATCTATCTATCTATCTATCTATCTATCTATCTATCTATCTATCTATCTATCTATCTATCTATGTCTAAGAGTGACAGTAATTTCTTTCCAAGAAATCTGTTGAATATGATGATGTTTATGTGCTAAATCACAAGATGCTGCTCATTTTTTATTTTTGTGAATCCCCCGCCAGTAAAGGAGCTGTTGATGGTCCACCATCTGTCTGTATGAATGCCATGCAGAAAGGCTCCGAAACTGAAATATCAGAATTTGTTCACCCTGACCTTGCAGACGCCATTACCAGGCACTATGAAAGCCGTTTTTATAGTTTTCTTTGCTCTTTCCCAATACACCATTAAATCGGTTAAGATACATTTCTCTTGCCCTTCCTGGGCAGTAAAAACTCAAACAAGAAACAACACACGGATTACCCAAGAATCCTTTTTTCTGGATTTAAAAAGAGACGTTTACTCTTGTTTCTATTAAACGGGGAGTGGCGGTGTTCTGTCAGATGAGCATACCCCATTAGAGCAGCATACCCATAGTCAATACAAGTTTATTCTATTAAAATTAACTTGTTAACTATTCTGATTCTGATAATTTATCCCTTTAGTTTATCCCTTTAGTTTTCTACAAAAAAAGACTTTAAACTACCGCAACAGGTGTACAAAAAAAACAATTTAATTACTTACTTTTTATTGTTTTTTGAAGCACTTTGCGATCCGACCTTAAATTGTTTTTTTTGTTTTTTTACATGACTAAAGGGATACACACCCATTGCGGTAGTTTAAAGTCTATTTTTCGTACAAAACTAAACAGATAAACGAAAAATCTGACGTCTTGCGCATGCATACTGACTATAGGTATGCTGGTCTAATGGAGTATGCTGATCTGACAGAACACCGGCCTAGTGGTCAGGAGAATCCTGAGGTTCTGAGTTCGAGCCCCACTCCTACAGATTGCCACTCTGAGTCCCTGAGCAAGACCCTTAACCCCTGATGGCACCCCATGATGGCAGCCCTCTGCTCCCCAAGGGGATGGATTAAATGTAGAGGTACATTTCTCCAGAGTGAGATCAATGAACTTCATTTATTTATTATCATGTCATAGGTTGACAATCAATTCTCAAGAGTAATTGACAGGAAATACAACATCAGCTGCTTTAAAACTTGTGTTTGTCAGAAGTTTGACGAATAACAGAACATAAATTGGAAAACAAGCAGAACCAACTTTTGTTGATTTCCTGCATATCTGAAGAGTCTGTCCAAGATCACAGGGATGATTTCTAGAAATTTCACAAACTGGAACAAAGGAGGAGGTGTGAAGGTTTGATTTGGGTGAACTGGACGGCCTCTGATTGGCTGCTGCAGAGTGAAACAAACTGTGAATGATATTGGCAGGTATCTGAGGAGCTGGTGGACGCCAGTGACCCCCTGCGACGGGGGAAACCATGGACGCCACGCTCTGATTGGTGGACTGGTGTCTGGTCTGAGCGTGCACAGCTCTGGTGGCTCTTTTGTCTCTCAGAGTTTGGTCTATTTGTGTTTCTCTTTTTGTTTCTTTATGATAATATCCTGGGGATTTGGCAGATCTGTGCTATTATCCCCTCCTCTGATCTGTCTAATCGTCTGAAGGTTTTTGTTGCTTCCAGTCTTTCTCTCCTGATGGTTAGTTTCTGTCAGTTTCCATTTTTTCTTGTTTATTTGCTTTAAACTTATCAATCTAACTATCATCTCATCTTATTTCATTGAAGCTGGTAAAAGTGCGTGACGTTTGAAATTCTTTTGGATGTATAATTTCCTCTTTTTTCAGCTTCTGTTGCTCTGTCCATGGGAAAATGAAAACAACCTGCAGTTGAATCTTAATCTGTTGAAAAGCTATTAAAACTAACAAGCTGTTTTAGTTTTTTCACACATGTCCAGATCCATCTCAAACCTTTCTCTTTCTCCTTGCCTTGTCTTCCCCTGCCACTACAGCTGTTGCTATGGTGAGAGGAGTCGTTGGCTCGCCGTTGACCCCTTCAGGCTTGGCTGCTGTTCAGCAGATCTCTGTTTGATTTGGAGCCACCGACCGTCGCCTTTCAGAGCTCCGTTCTTCTGTTTAGGCTTTTCAAGCACCTAAAGAGTCTGTTTCCATCCCTTAAACATCACTGATTGGACGTCTTTCTACCATGGATACTAATTGAAACATCACTGTTAACTTGAATTTACAAACTTTATTTCTTGCTGTCAAATAAATTGTGTTTCTTTGGGTAAGGTTTTGAATAAATTCAGATTTTGTCATATTTTTCTGAATAAAAAGTCCCATTGAAATAAAAAAAACAATGTATTGGTTTCAGCCAGTGTAGGTTTTGATAGCCATCTTAGATTTTGTTTTAATCTTCGGGACAAAAACTATTATTAGTCTTAGTCATACTTTAACTCATATGATATGTGATAGTTTTAATCGGTTTTAGTTAAAACTTTAAAAGGTTTTAGCCCAATTTTAGTCAGTTTTATGTTGCAAAAAAGGTTAACCTTTACAATTTTGAAAACAAACCAGATTCTTTACCAGACTGACGGCTCCTGCTTAGATACAGATGCAGGATATAGAATCCTGCCGTGCAGGAAACTTTGATGCTGTTGGGCAGGAAACTGTGATTTATAGAATTCAGATAAACTTTTTTATGAATTAATGCCCTACTTTATAAAAAAGTGTCTCACAAAAGCTGTGAAAATAGCAGATCTAGTTCAACACATCCTATTGGTTAATATAGCAGGCAGATAAACTAATAAAATGTACAATAAAGGAATGGTTTTATACATACAAGGTTTCTATTCAAAAGCAAACACTGCTTGATATACTATGAATTATACATTACACACAGATCAATCAAATCCTCATTTCTTCAAAAAAGCAAATAACAAAAACAGCGTTTTTATTTCTACTTTGGCAATTTTGGCTTTATTTCTGAGAATTTCCCCCTTTCTTACCACTGCTCAGAGGTCAAAGTAGATTTAAATTAATCAGTTTTGATATAAAAACAAAATACATAGAGAGATCTTAAATAATTGCCTTGTAATGCCATGACAATACAGACCTAAAATGAATGAATATACTAATTAAAATGTTGACATATTCAAAGGAAACAGAGAAAATATTTTAGTGAAAATACAAGGAAACATTCACATCATATTTAAATATTAGAAACAGGAACAATGAATGAGAAATATTGAAAGATGTTCCTTTTCACCTGGGTATTTATCCAAAATTAAACAGTAAGCAATGATATATTTGCTTCTGATATAATTACGAGATAGAAATTAAAGAATGTTTAGTATCACCTCTTGTGAGCTGGAAGAAATAAAATCTTGATAATTAGACAAAGAGATTTTTCACATTTTGCAGAGGATGATCAGCCACATAGTTTATTAAGTAGCGAGAGCAGGAAGAGCCATACTGCTGAGAGGGAACCATCAGAGTGAAGCGTAAAACGTAGATTCTGAGCTATGTGCGCTCATTTCTGCACAAGCACAGCGGAAAGAGCAGAGTTTGTCGAAGTTCAGCGCAATGCTGGACCATTCCGGGTTATTTTCTCCTCTGCTGCTGCTGCCGTGATCCATCTATGGTCATGCAGAATGTGTAGCGGAACAGGCCAGCTGTGCGGCATGATCAAAACAGAGGCAGCAGCACAGCTGATACTGCTTAGCAGATTACAGCACAATCATGCATTTTAAACACCAGCCGCTAATTTTCATGTTAATTTTTTTTCATTTGTTATACTTCTGATTTTAACAAAAGGATTTTCATTTTAATTGAAAACATAATAAGTGAGTGCAAAACAGTAGGACAATTATTATCCATACATGGTAAGGAGTTTTATTGGGCCCCCAGGAACTTGGGGCCCTAGGCAGGTGTCTAGATTTTTCCAAATGGAAACTCTGCCTCTGATTTGCTGTTAATATCAGCTGATTTTCCCTTTCAAACTGGAATTGAGGTTCTCTTTAACCTTTCCATTTCCAACAGAAATCCCTGCAGATGTAAAAGTAACTGATCTTTCCATCAGAAGGTTCTGAGGTGCTGAACATCATATTCTTATTCAGGCATCTATGTTCCTGGAAACACAAACCAACTTTTGAAATTTTCTAATGATTTTCTTTTTTTGTGGATGTAAACTGCTGAGTTAAATAGATCCAAATTGAAGCTGAAAGTAGTGAAAACTTTCAGATGTAATTTATTTGGATTCCTCTTGCTGGGATTTAAACAGATTAATTACTGGAGTGCTTGAAACCAGAAGCAGCAGGATATCACATCCATTTTGTTTCTTTTTACTGGTTTTTATCTTCACATTTTTCCTGAGAATTTTTATTGAAAAGCTTAAGGTCTTCAGGCCCATTTCTGGGCATTTAATTTTTTTCTACTCAATATATTTTTTGCGGCCTGTGTAATGCTAAGAATTTACCACATTTCAAATAAAAAAAGCCAAAGGAAACAGAGACGGTGCTGAAAGAGCTGTTATTACAGCTCAGTCTTCCTGTTTTCCTCCGCTGATCTTTCCATCAGTCTTCCTGTTTTCCTGCTGGACTTTCTTCCATCAGTCTTCACTAGTGGATCCTGGGGCATTCAGATCTTTCCATCAGTCTTCTCTGTAGTTTCCTACTGCTGTAATCTTTCCATCAGTCTTCCTGTTTTCCTCTGCTGATCTTTCCATCAGCTCTTCCTGTCGATCCTCCTCTGCTGATCTTTCCATCAGTCTTCCTGTCCATCTCTAAGGCTGATCAGGGCACCATACAGAGGAAGCTGTTTTCCTCCTCCGCTGATCAGGGTCTGATCAGTCTTCCTGTTTTCCTCTGCTGATCTTTCCATCAGTCTTCCTGTTTTCCTCCGCTGATCTTTCCATCAGTCTTCCTGTTTTCCTCTGCTGATCTTTCCATCAGTCTTCCTGTTTTCCTCCGCCTGATCTTTCCATCAGTCTTCCTGTTTTCCTCCGCTGATCTTTCCATCAGTCTTCCTGTTTTCCTCCGCTGATCTTTCCATCGGTCTTCCTGTTTTCCTCCGCTGATCTTTCCATCAGTCTTCCTGTTTTCCTCCTCTGCTGATCTTTCCATCAGTCTTCCTGTTTTCCTCCTCTGCTGCTGATCTTTCCATCAGTCTTCCTGTTTTCCTCATGATCTTTTCCATCAGTCTTTCCTGTTTTCCTCCGCTGATCTTTCCATCAGTCTTCCTGTTTTCCTCCTCTGCTGATCTTTCCATCAGTCTTCCTGTTTTCCTCTGCTGATCTTTCCATCAGTCTTCCTGTTTTCCTCCAAGCTGATCTTTCCATCAGTCTTCCTGTTTTCCTTTCAGCTGTGGTTCTCCTTCCAGAAGCTTTCAGATCTAGTAGCTATCAGTGGCTCCTCCCTGCCATCCTTGTGATGGCGCTGCAGAGTAAAAACAGGCTGCAAAGTACCAGCTTCTGGAGACCTTACCTCCACTGGTTCATAGACAGACAGAGCTCGCCCAGGGAGCCAGAAGACAGGTCTGGCAAATGGATCAGACTGTCGACTGTGGCACGGAAAGCTGGAGAGGTGAGATGTTCTGGTGCTCCTCTTTGTTTGGGTCAGTCAGAACCAGCCTAGGAAGCTAGAACCCGTTTCCAATCAGCTGAGGTTCTGATGGCTTTCCTGGGTCATGTACCGACCAGGTGGTCCGTGAGGCGCTGAGGGGCGAGCGGGCGGTGATGACCAAGAGTTCAGCGGTCGATCTAGTGACTCAGACCGACCAGAAGGTGGAGCAGCTCATGACATCCACCAGTAAGCTGAGTTGTATTCTGCAACATGCAGGAGGATTAAGAAGCCTTCCCGCCCCATTTAACTGGTGTGTTCGGAGGTCGTGACCCTGGCCTCTCATCCTGCGATTTTAAACATATAATGGTTTTACAATAAAAGCATCTCATTACAGCCATTCAGGAAATCAGGACACAGGAAATCTTTATTCATCCTTCTTTTTACACTTCACTGACCAGAAAGGACTCTGTGTTCAAACTGTTATCACCCTTTGGTGGCGGCAAGCGTTCACACACATCCTCGCTTCCCACTGGCTCCAAAGTCAGCCAATCGGATAGCAGGACTCTTGTGATGTCAGCAGGTGTTCTAAGATTATTGGAGGCATGTTGTGGGGAAATCTCACTTTCCTCTATACCACGATGTATTTTTAAGGCGTCATTAGAGGTCAGTTTGATCGTGATGCAAGGACAAACGACAAAGGAGGCTTCCAACTTACACTGATCAGAGGGAACCTCTAAAAGATAACAGGAATGTTTTCCCACCGTGATGGAAAGACCCATGAATCCTCCTCATCAAGATATTTTTTCAGTAAACAAAAGTCCCCAAAGAGATATGCTATAAACCCAAATGTTTTACCATAGCTCAAAACTGTTCAATTCAATTTTATTCAGTTTATTTATACAGCGCCAAATCACAACACGCATCATCTCAAGGCACTTTACAGAGACAATTCATCCAGATCATACAATTAGATTGGTTTAAAGTTTTCTGTCTAAGTAAAACTAGCTGATTGCATCAACTCATTGACTCAAAGGAAACCCCTTACACCAAGCATGCTTGTAGCGAGGAGTGGAGAGGAAAAACTCACTTTAACAGGGAAGTGAAGAAACCTCCAGCAGAACCATACAGGGTTTCAGTGTGAGCGCCATCTGTCAGGAGGCGGACTGGGGAGTTCAAGGAGACAGAAGCAGAGATATAGAAAGAAGCAAAAGGTAACTGTCAATTAGCTCCACGGGAGGGCCCTGTCCAGAATAAGGCACACAGCCAGGCAGAGACGGTGCCTGGATGAGATGACACAGAGTGCATATACAGTTAGTTAGGTGTCTGCCTCCACGGATCAAAAACTGGTGTAGTTGGTTCACAGGAGAGAGCCTGATAACTAAAAAAGATCTGCCTCCCATTCTATTTCTTTTAGAAATTCTAGGAACCACTAGTAAACCTTGCAGATTGAGAGCCAAGTGCTCTGTTAGGAACATGGAGAAATAATCAGATCTCTGATATAAGATGGAGCTTGGCCATTTAAGGCTTTATATGTGAGAAGGAGTGATTTTAAATTTATTCTGGATTTTAACAGGAAGCCAATGAAGAGAAGCTTGTGATAGAGAGATATTAGATCTCTTTAATTTCACTAGAATCCCCGGCCGCAGCATTTTGGATCGCCAGCTGAAGGCTTTAACTACAGTTTCCAGGACTCTGGATAGTAAAGCCAGAACTTACAATAGGCCAGTGGGTAAGTTTTTTAAATCCATAAAAAGAGAGAAATGTTCTTTTTCTCAGTTTAACAAAAAGTAAAAAAACGAGCGATGTTCATAGTCTTTTGGAGTAAAGATAAACTTTTGAAGTAAACTTGTTTTTGGAAGATTATGTCTCTGTATGTTCATAATTCAGGAATATTGAATATTTTTGATTTGTTTCAAATGAAAATGATCAGTTTTATTCAAACTGAACTGGGGTAAAACTGATAGATTAAGCTGTAACCATGTAGTCGTTTTTTTTAATTTGTTTTAAAAATTACCTTTAGCAGAGATAAACTGTGATCCTTGCTCAATATGACTAAAGAAAACTGAAATCAACACTTTAACTAAAAAGCTAAAGGATAGGTCTTCCAAAAACTATAAGTTATTAGTAGTCAGTATCTAACCTGCAGAAGTCAATGTTTTTACGGAGTAAAGCAAGAAGAAAATAAGTATAATTTTCATATGGAAGAAAGAAAAAAAAACTGGTTCATATAAACAAACATGATTTTCCTTCAGCACTAAGCAGCTGTTCACTTTAAACGTCTGTAGCTTTATAGCAGACTGCTCTGTAGTTTGTTAGCGGGTGTCCATCAGTGCACCTCAACAGAGAGGAACTCTGAAACAGGACCAATGATGATGCTGATGCTGCATGATGGAATAACTGATCATTGAGCCCAGGGTTTGAATCACAGTGAGCAGCTGCAGGTTATCCTGCATGAACAGATGAAAACAGCAGCTGCTTCACATATGAAGCTGCTGCTGAACCCACCTCAGACTCGGATCAGAACCCTGGCTGAGTGAGCGTAGAGACCCAGAGCTGTTTCTCTATGTTCTCCAGGGGCTTTAATTGGCCCCAAGCTCACGGCAGGTCGCCATTGTGGAGGTAAAAGAAGCCTAACAGCAAGAGGCTGATGGCCAGTGGCTCAAACACACAGAGTTGAGTATTGGTGTGTGCGGGTGTGTGTGTGAAATCATGCATGCATGATGCAGTGTGTGTTAGGAGGGGTAGTACATGATTGTATTTCGAGGGGGGTAGTTAATGTGTGTAGTGCCTCCTGTGCAGAAGTCAGGCGTTGTCTTTAGATTATCTCAATGGGGGAGAAACACGCTCAGGATTAACCAGGCGGATCGACACACACTCACACCTGTCAGGTGTGTGTTGTGCTCTACGACAGTGCATCAAATGTTGGCATCTTTAACAAGATACTGATCTTAATGATAAATGTGTACAGTGATATTGATAATATCGTTAATTAAAAAAAAAATATAATAAAACATTTTGTGCATTTTTTAAATCACTATTTGCATGTTAGAATTGTTTCCTGTTTTGCTACAAACAAAGCAGAAAATAATGAAGCTTTATTTATACTAGATAATCTTTACTTTGATTATTTAGCTTGTCTAATTCAACATGTTAGCACAGATTAGCTTAGCATTATTTTTATTCCTGAGGTAACTCCACACAACCTTCTTTAATGTAGCCTAGTTTCAACTTTTATTTTTGTTTTTTTAGCTCTTCTTACTTTAATTCAATTCAGTTCAGCACCAATTCTCAATACATGTTATCTCAAGGCACTTTAAAAATCACCAGATCATACAGTTAAATTGATTCAAAGTTTTCTATCTAAGGAAAACCAGTTGATTGCATCGACTTATTGACTTGAAAGCAATCCCTCACACTAAGCATGCTTGTAGCGACGGTGGAGAAAACTCCTTTGTGGAAGAAACTATCCCTTGGAGCCAGGCTGGGGTGTGGCTGACCATCTGCGAGGACGACTACAGGGTTCAAGGAGACGGGAAACTGAAGCAAAGGTGACCGATAGGAAACACACAGCCAGACAGACGAGTTCCGAGCCACCTCTCATGTCAGAGGATGAAGAGAGCGCATCCAGTCAGTCAGTCAGAGAAACAGGACCACACTGGAAAAACAGGCCAATCTCTGACATCTATAAACAAAGGTAAACACTTTCGGTAAATTTAATCTAAATTACTATTCCATTTTACAAAAATATATACAGTATAACATCTCATCTGATTAGCCTAATATAGCTTAGCCTATCCTACCTTACAAGATCGTATCTTAAGTGTTTTTATATCATACAGCAAACTTTAGCTCATCCTGGTTTATCTTATCTTTCATCAACACATTTTAGTTTGCCTCGGCTCTCTGGGTTTAATAAATAGATTTTAGCTCTGGTGACCTTCATTTACCATCATCCTGTGTAAGCTTTGAATTTCTTAGCTTAAACTATTCAATTTTATCTTAATTTAGACATCATTTTATCTTATTCCATCATAGTGCAAGCAGTATCAGCTCATGCACCCAATACAGTACAGTCACAGTTAAATTTGTATGTTTTCCTACACTGGAAAAAATAAAAGTCTAGATAAGTAATTTTTCTTAAAATAAGTGCATTTGTTCTTGGATTGAGGAGGTGAAAGAGACATTTTCCCAACAGAAGAAAAGCGAGACACAATTTACATTTAAAATAAGAAAACACAATTGCATTCTATTATTTCACTGCATTTTATCTAAATATATTTTTTTAGGAGTAAGATTATACTTAATTTTCCTTATTTCACAGGTCGTTTTCCTATTGGCACAGTTGGGCGCCGGTGGTGTTTTCATTTATTATGTTATTTTGTTGATTTATTCACTACGGATGAGTCAAATGTTTTTTGGACCCTGGTTGAGGGACTGTGAAAAAGGCTTAAAAGTTTCAGGTGTTTTTCTGTTTGTTTTTAGTGTTCTTTATTCCTTGGTCTGGTCCTCTACCTGTGCTGACCTTTAGATCCTGTTCAGCAGCAGATTGTCTGAGCCAGATTAGGTCAGATTTAGGACAGGGTGTAAAAGTGTTGGGAGTGGTTGTCGGTGCGGACGTCCAGCGGTGAGGAGGCTGCTGGCAGTCAGGAAGCCGCCGCTGTTGTACAACAAATCCCTTCTGCCCAGCCCACCATCATTAGGATCCCAGCAGGAGGAACTGTAGGAAGGGTGCCGGGCGGGGTTTAACATCTGCCCCACTGAACCTGAGTAAGACCACCAGGTAGCCCCACCTGTAACCTTCTACCCCACTGAGGGGTAATTAGGTCTGAAATCCTGCCAGAGCCGGAGGATGTTGGTTTAAATGTCTGACAGTTTTACACCTGACATCTTAATCCTGCTGTTTGGAGGTTTCCCTTCAGTGTCACATTATTTTCAACCCTGGTGATTAACTACAATTGAAATGGAAAAATGAAAGCATATTACTCTGCATTAATCAACCTTTTTGTTTTATGCTTTCAATTTATTTGATAACTTTAATCTATTTCTACATTTCTACACATTAATGTGTTTACAGTTTTCTAACGTTTCTTTTAATATTTTTATCTTCATTTTCTATTTATATCTCACTGTGGACCCAGAGCAAGATTTACAACTGTGTTTTTTGTAATAAAAGAATGACAATAGAGTTCTATTCTATTCTATTCTATTCTATTCTATTCTATTCTATTCTATTCTATTCTATTCTATTCTATGATTCCAGATGCCTCTAAAACTATTCTTCTTGTAAACTTCTCTCTTTGGCCTCCATTCTTCTCCATTGGGCACTTATCAGGACTACAAACCAGCCTAAAAAGTGAAACTTTCTCTTTTTATTAATTCTGCTGCAATGTGGTTTTCCACTGACCTTTTAAAATAAGCTAAGTGCCCGAAGAAAAGACATTAATATTGGCATCACAGAAAAAAAATAACTTTGCCAAAGGTAGCAATGCAGGGCAAATCCATGATGCAAACTCCTACCAACCCAGAGCTTTGCAGAAGGGGCTGCTTGTCGTTAATACATTGAGTCTAGCATTACATTTTTAAAGGAAAGGTCTGTTCAGCAAGGAATAATCATGGATCATTATCTATACCTAAAACTACATCGTTCGCAATGATTTAATGAATTTAGCGTTAATCAGTAAAAAAAACTAAAAACATTTATTTTTGTCGCAATCACAGAGTCTGAGAGCGGCCATTTTTGCCCAAATATAGTAACACCTCACTCCTGACATCTTCCAGCAGTGACGTCACGGTGCGGTAAGCCTAGCGCCATTCTCCCCGCTTTACAAGCAACATCAAAGGGAACTACTAGACACATCTGCAATCAACAACAGTTATTGAAGATTTTTTAGACTTCACCATTGAAATTTGAAAAATAAAATACAGGCAAACGGTCTCAAATGTGAAACACACATTAACCGACCATCACAAAGAGCCAGAAAGCCACTCACACATACTAGGTCTATAACGTAAGCCCGAGTGTTGTAAAAACACCAACATAAAACAATACAATATAGAGGCAGACAAGAAGTTCTTCAAGAATGAAAGCTCAGCGGTGTGTCAGCATTCACTGCCAGCCCAGGTGGCATGAGGGCAATGAAATGGAATAATGTAAACAGATGCAAAACCCCATCATGCAATCAAGCAGAACAGATTTTTGTGAAAATATTGGAACATAAATTCGGCCAAATAAAAAAAAGGAACATCGAAGTTTGTTTTTAAGAAAGCAATTTAGTTTTATTATATTTTAGTTTCTGGCAAGGATTTTACAGTTTGAAGAAATAGAAAAATGACACCATATGCCAACAGTCACAAGTATGTGCATGACAAGGAAGGGCTATATAAACTGCATGCATCATTTAAGAGTTAACATTGGACAGTTTTGTTTAGATCTTTGGGTTATTTACTGTCCCAGGTAGGTTCTTCGGCTGGAGAGTAAGCTGTCGGGGTCGTATGATTTAAGGAGGGCCGCTCCCCACGCTGAAATTAGGGACCGGCCTGACCGCCCAGTAATACAGATTACCAGTCTTAGCCTGGCCTCCTTTTTTAGAAGGGGTTTTTCCTTCCACCGTTGCTGTAAGCATGCATGATTAGGGATTGATGTGAAGGAGACGATGTAATCAGGTGATTTTCCTTAGATAGAAAACTTTTAACCCATCTGTATGATCTGAATGAACTGGTGTGTTGAATTTCTGGGTCATTGGTTGAATTGGACACAATATAAATAAAAATGTATCCCTTTGCAATATATCTTTGTAAAATCTATAAAACCAATGGAGGCCTTGATTTGGAGTCACACACAAAGTAAAGTGGAAAAATACAATCCTTTGATATGATGTCCTTAAAACAGGACATAAGGAGGTTCAGTATTGTGTGTGGCTTGAACTTGCCTGCAATGCCTGGGCATCCTCCTGATGAGGTGGCAGATGTTTTCCTGAGGGATCTCCTCTCAGACCTGGACTAAAGCATCCAACAACTTCTGGACAGCCTGTGGTGTGACGTTGGTGGATAGATTGATCCGTGGATCCATGTGCTCGATTAGTTGTGGGTCTGGGGACAAACAGTCAAGACATTAGTTTCTATACCTTTGTCTTATAGAAACTGCTGACATATTCAAGCCACATGAGGTCTAGCATTGTGCTGCATCAGGATGAATCCAGGGACACAGCATATGGTCTCACAAGGGGTCTGAGGACCTTGCGGCCCTCCAAAGAAATGCCACCCCACACCATTATTGACCCACTGCCAAACTGTGCCAGTCCTGGTGTACTGGCCGGTCTCCTGGAAGCGCCTTCAGCCTCTGGACACTACGCTAACAGACACAGCAAACCTTCTGGCCACAACTTGCACTGATGTGCTATCCTGGATGACCTGCACTATCTGAGAGGCTTGTGTGGGTTTTAGAGTCCGTCTCATGCTACCACGAGTGTGAAAGCACCACGAACTTTAAAACATCAGCTAGAAAGCATAGGTACTGAGAACTGGTCTGTGATCCATACCTGCAGAACATCTCCTTTATTGAGTGTCTCATTTTATTTCTTTTTTAATCATTTTATTTTTTATGTTATTGCATGTGTTGTGTTTTTATTTTGTTTTTTTCGTGTACTGCTCAAACAAATTGCCCCTGGTGGGATTAATAAAGTAGTCTTACTAATTGCCAATAATTTCAACCTCCTGTGTATTGCATTTGCACAACAGTGTGTGAAAAGGATTGTCATTCAGTGTTGTTTCCTAAGCGGAAGTTTGATTTTTCAGAAGCTTGATTTAATTGAAATAATATTGTGCTGTTTATGTGTTCCCTTTATCTTTTTGAGCAGTTATATATATATTTTCCCATCTTTACTTCCTGTGATGTATTTAGCTGTAACTTGTGTTGCAGTCTAAATCTTCAAGGTTTTTAGTTTGATGAAGATTGTTTACAGAATTTCAAATGATAAACTTCTCATTTAGCAATGTTGATATCAAAGTTTTTACTGGGCAAATGAATCCAGATGGCTGCTGATTGAGATACCATAGACGGCCAGTAATCCTCCAACCTGCTGCCAGCCAGAAGGTGAACTACGGTAGCCTGCATGCTCCATTTTTAATTAATGGAGGGCGTCATGACCTGCAGGCAACAATCAGAACTCAGCATGAAGCTGAGTGGCATAAAGATAAGCTGATGGTCTGACCTGGTGACAGACCCTCCTACACACACCCCCTGTTACCAACCTCTGCTTCAATCATCTGTTGACTCTTTCTCCAATTAAAGTCATGCATTTCAAGTCAAACTATTATATTTGTTTCTTGTTTTTTCAAAGAAAGGTTTAAACCCGAGAGGTTGTTGGAAGGGAGCACAGAAATGAAATCATGATGGATGGATGGATGGATGGATGGATGGATGGATGGATGGATGGATGGATGGATGGATGGATGGATGGATGATGGTTGGATACATGCATGGATGGATGGATGGATGGATGGATGGATGGA
>JAGKQL010000024.1:1895363-1997993 GCA_018398635.1 Cyprinodon brontotheroides
ATGGATGGATGGTGGATGGATGTATCAATGATGGATGATGGATGGATGGACATAAATTGGTGTGAGGTTTCCCTCCTTCAATGTCTTTCCTATAGTTTTCACATCCTTCCCTCTCTTCCTCCTATTCCTGCACTTCTCTTCCTCGTGTGTCTTTCCGTCCATCTTCATCCATCTGCTCCTCCTCATCCTTACCAGTTAATGTGTCACTCTTTTGGTATGTCACTTTGTGAATTAGATTCCTAATTGCTGCTGCAGATTAACTCACCTGCTGCCAGATTACAGGTTAACTCAGCTGGATGTGTGGTGGGTGGAGGGGAAACTTGGAATCTGGCTTTTTATATTAATTCATGTGTTTTCTTTCCCTTTTCAATTTAAAATATTAGTGGCTTAAGGACCAGATGAGCATCTTTCTCATTTAAGTTCATAAATGTGACATTTTTAAGAGTTCAGGGTCACAAAGCATTAATGTAGATAAAGTTGGTCCTTGTTTTCTACCTTATATCAACATTTTGTCAACATGACATGCCATTTGTTTTCAACAATCCCATTAAACCACACATGAAGAAATCAAATGGATCCACAAATTAAGTTCTAGTAAAAGGACAGAGAGAGAGAATAACAGACGCACTTAAAGATGATAAGAATCAAACCAAAGGTTCTGAGGATCCCTCTATAAACACAGAGCTTCAGTGCTACTGGAACTTTTCCAAACAAGTACAGATCTGATGATGGACTAGGCTGTTCCAGTTCTTTTTCTTTCATGTTTGAATAAAAACCTGCAGCTGATGCAGTTTCCATGTTTTTCTAAAGCATCTGAAAGCTTTTGATGCTTCTAATGACTCCTTTTACAGAAGTTGGCTGGTTTAAGGTTATTTTAAGTAGTTTTTATTCCCTGATCATGGCTCCCTGGAACACTTTGAAGTATAGAAATGCAGCTAGATGTGATTTTATTTTCTACATGTTTTTACTGAATATCGATTCAACCCTTTAATTTGTATAAAACACATAATTTAGCTTTGCTGATACTCCTTTTTCACTTTGACATGCCTTCAACATCACAGAATGATTAGCTGAAGCCTTCATGATTTTAACTGTTTAGGTTTTCAGGTGGGTTACATGGATCACTGAACAGGATCTCTGATCTAAGAAGCTCTAACATCTCAGGGAGGAGGAGGACCTGTCATCAGGTGAGCTCAAACTAAAGAAGAAGCTCGTCCTGCGCGCTGATTGGACGAAGCGGCACGTGCGAGGCTCCACGCAGGGACACGCACACACCTGTTGCTTTGTGTGGGAGGGAATCTCTGCATCTTTGCCAACGCTGGACCCTCTTTAGGGCTGGAAATTCACCCTCCGCCCGTTTCAGAGCAAGTTTCCTCCCATCTTGCTGTTTCAGAAGCAGAATCAGGACCTGGATCTGCAGCCTGGAGGTTTTCCTCCCTCTGCTCGCCTCACGGTGGCTGCTGCTCCTGGAGAGTCCGGTGCGCTTTACGCACAGCGCAGAGGAGACGCAGTGAGTTCCCATCTGACGGTGTTTAATGCGACTATAGACGGATTTGTTTATTTCTGCTTCATTAACCCTTTATAGGGCAAGCTCAGACAACAGTCCCTCAGTGAGGTCTAGAAGCACTAGATCTATATCCAGCCCTTCAGCAAAGATACTGCTACATGGCTGTACATCTTATTTTAGGATTTTACCAATTAGATGAGCCCTTGAATGATGGATTACCTACTGTAAATTAAGTTTAAAAGAGTTGACAAGTCAAGAAAAAAAGGTAATAGGCTGATTGAAAAGTTAAAAAAGTTAATAAGCCTAGAAAACAGTTATATTTAGGTTTATAAACTAAAAAAATGTAAGTGTCAGTATCAGCATTAATGCCTCTAAGGTTATTTATCACCAAAAAAAAAAAAAAAAAAAAAAAAAAAAATGCGTTTCTTTCACTTTTGAAGTGTTTTTCATGAATTTCTTATAGAAGCACTTTTGTTATTTCTTAAAATATATTCCGGCAAGTTTGTTTTTTTTGTTATTACATTGACATTCATTTTTGCTATCAAAATATCCATATTTTTATAATGTTACAAATGTATTAAGGTATTGTTCTGCATTCCAATAACAATGTTGGCTTGAAAGTATTTCACTGAGTGTCCTATAAAGAGGTAACAGGCTGATCGTTATTTTTACTTGATGGTAGAGGGAATCATCTACTATCCAGCCAGGCTGACAGTTTGTGCAACCGCTTATTAAACATAAAAAAAATCATGGAGAAATAATAGTAAGTTTCATTTTTATTCTATGAAACTTTAACTGTTTGATCTTTAAGCTCAAAAGAAAGTCTCGGTTTTGTTTAACTTGATTAGACTAAGATGGAGAAAATGCAGCATTTAAAAGTCTTAGATGTGCTTATAGTGCAAACTGTTAGACTCTTTTTAAAGATGTGTATAGAGAAGATTTTGAGAAAGTCCACTCTAAACTTACATTAATGTGCTAACACTGTGAAACAAATCTCTTGAAAGTGTAAAAACCTTTAGAACTGATGTTTTATCCATTGCAAAATCCCCTTCATTTGAAATCCCTGTTTATATCACATTAGAGCTACGGGAAGCCGAATGTGCCAGAAGTTCGCTCCTATCAAAACATTAAAGTCGTAGGGAAATCATATTTAAATGTCAAATCATTCTGGCTAAAAAAATTTATATAAATATACTCTTTACACGAGTTTACACGAATTTAGAAAATTTCTATAAAAAAAAATTTCTGTCTTAAAATCTGTGTTTTTTTTTTTTTTTTTTTTTTTTTTTTTTTTTTTTCTTCATTGTCTTATGCAGGCCAGTTAGTTATACGTCAGCCTGAACACTTAAATTCGGCCAATCATATATCAGCAGTCATCTGTCAATCAAATCTTTTTGGGCACAGCATCTTGATTCATATGTCGCAGCTAATATAAGCAACGGTTGAAATAAGACATAAGAATCATTTCCTTTCCTTTGAGTTCCGTCCCAGTGTTCACGGGGACGGACGTCTGTGTCTTCAGCAGGCGTAGAGGTAACAGAACTGGCAGCGTTGCGAGGCAAGGGCTCAAACATGTATGGCTGTAAGCCTTCTACCAAACCAAGCTTCTGCCGCCCTGGCGTCCTCTTCCACAACGTCTTTGTCCCCGCTTTCCTCCTCTAAATAAAAATCTATGATGGAGGAGACTCATCCACGACCTCCGACACAAAACTCTCCTCCTCTTGCATGTTTCCGCTGTCCATAGCGTTCCTTGACAGAGTCGTTTCTAAGTCACCAATTTAGTGCTACTTGGTCCCAATGGAATTTCCCATTGGGAACCTACTAGCACTAAGTTGCTAACTGGTTAGCAAGATGCTTATGTTAAACCGGCCACAATCAAAAAGCTTGCGAATCTTCTGCCACAACCATCCCGCCCCCTTGATAAACGACCAATCACATTCACTTTATTCACTCGTGTAAAGTCGAGCACCACTCAGGAGAGTTCGGAAATGTAACGGTTGGAACGGCCACTTCCCTACGACTTTAAAAACTAAAGCCCAGCACCATTTATGATTTCAGAAATGAATAAGGATTAGAATGAACCTCATTGCAGGCGGATTCCAAACGGCACAACTTGCTTCTTCAGCAGATCCAACTGATTATCAGTTCAGGATTAAGTGGGCATCAGAAAGTGTACACGCTTCTTAATAGAAATTAAAAGATGAAGACAGTGCTTTGTTTTTGCTGTTCGGCTGTAGGGGCTTTAAATCAGTCAGTGGTTTTGTCAGCTTTCCACAGTGAAACCTGTAGCAGACTTCGGCCAATAATTATCCAGTGTGAACCAAGCTTAAGAGATGCTAATGTTACAGCAGCTCAAACTAGAATATAATAACTTCAATTAAATGCTCTGTTATGTGAGTTATTTCCTGCTTTATGACCTGCATTGCAGAAAATTTTTTTTTCTATGTTCTATAATTTAATAAATTATCTGATGTGTTTTGTAGGCGTTCTGTATGTCGTCGTTCTAAATGGCTTTTTTTGATGCAAACCAGAGGAACTTCACCCAAAACATAACACTGCCATTCCCCAGCCGCTGTCTGCACACTGTAAACTAAACAAGTAAGTTGTGTTCTTTACATTGCAGCTTAAATTGTAATTGATATCCATCCATATATTATAGGGCATGGCATTTGTAGTGTGTATCTCTACCTGTAGAGGGCAGGACTTCCACAGTTTCTGCTTTAGCCCTTAGAGGTCATTGTTTATGTAGTATTTATTTACTTTATGCCACTGCCTGTAAATGTCAGTGCTCCTCTAGTTCAGCTCTATGCCTTTAAGAGGCAATATTTTGTACGGTTTATATTTTAGGACCAATTCAAGTCTCAGGAAATGAGTTCTCACATCTTAGGGAAAAACCTTTTCAGGTTTTAGGTCTAACAAAAAACTTCTTGGATCTTAGGAGAAAATTGATCAGGTCTCAGAAGATGACAAAGCTCTTTTTAAATAAATTTACAGAACTTCAAAGAAGCAGATATTTGATTTGAACTAAGACATTTTCACCTAAAAACATCTTCAAGGCTTATTTTGGGTCATAGAAAGAGTAATACATACATGTTTTAGTCATATTTATTTGCCACTTTTGCCACCACCGAGCTTGACCATTTCGCTTTGACTCACAATGCATCATGGGAAATGGAGTGATGCTGGATGTTTTAGGCGAGGATGTAGCTTTAATAAATTCAAATACTTGCTAAGTTTTTCCTTAAAACCTGAGAATTAAAAGGTTTTGTACAAAGGATTGAGACCTGTCAACAGTGTTCCCAACTCAGCGACTTTGTTGCTATATTTAGCGACCCCTACAACAACTCTTTTTCAAAACAGCGACTAGCGACAAATCTAGCGACTTTCCTGGTGTCTGCGGTGGGGCGCCTCCCGCGTCCCAACCCCGTTCTCCCGCTTCCGCAGGAGTCCCTCTCAGCGCTGCAGTCAGAGCCACAGCATGTTTACCCTCAGCTTCCAGACAGCAAATGAACCGCTCGCATGTGCAGGGATTGACTGCACAGGTTGATCACGCTGAAGTCAGCTCCCTCAGTTGCTGAACCTGCCACTTAGAGAGCCTTGACCAATATGATGAGGGGGACCCACTCAAGCACAGCCTGCGTGTGTGGAGGGAAATCTTATTGGTTTGAAAAAAATTAACAATAATTACCATTATTGGCTCACATTGTCATTGATTCTTTGTAGCCTTTTTTTTGTTCCATTAAGATTGTTAATTGTTGTTGTTCAAAATGTTAATGTTTTAACCATGCTTTTTAAGCTCCTTAGTGGAGCACAAGTAGCCTGGGTGCCATTCCGAACTTAGTCCACGCCCACACAAAGTTTGAGAATTCGGGAAGTTGGGAGTCTAGCTCTCTGCTCCATAAGTAGCGGAAGTATTATGCAGCCCACTGTCAGGCTTATCCAATCAAATTGTCAGGGCGCGGGCTTTTGCTCACTACGATGATGGACCAGATGACCAACAGTAACAGTAATCAACCCACGTGACCAATGCGCCGCTTTGGGTGACAACAATAATGGCTGCCGCTGGAGAGTTTAGGTGAGTAGATTCTGCTATTGGGTCTGTTCTAGAAGATATCGACAGCAAATTGTTCCCAGCAAAAGAGGAACAGAGAAGCGCCGATCAAGTCTCATCTTCTTATTCTAGAAGCGTGCAACTGCACGCTTTGATTTTTGTGGACAACAACTATGCCTCGCGCAACATACGTCCACGCACTCCGTTGCTCTTATTGGTTGTAGGTCTATCCAATTGAGGCAGAGGCATTTTTTTTTCCTGGTTAGCTCAAAACTAAGCCCCATAATCACAGCTCTATGGAGCAGTATCAGACCTCATATTCTGACTAGAATTGAGTCGGACTACGTCAGGCTAGAGCACAAGGGGAAAAAAGTAAAAAATTTTTTAAATATATATTATGCAAATTAGGCAATGACGTCATTCAGCGACTTCTAGCGACTTACAGCACAGCCAATAGCTACTTTCCTCACAGAGGAGTTGGCAACACTGCCTGTCAACCTTTTTTATTTATGACATGTTAACTTAGTTCCTGAGACCTGCAGTTATCCTAAAATGTACACCCCAGTTTTGATGGTTTCTATCTTACAAGTACAGCTAAATTGTTTGTAGTTCCTCTTTCTTTCAGGTGAGGGCAGTCACTGTTATTTTTATCTCTACCTGTAGAGGTCAGTGTTTGTGTAGTTTAGCTTTCTGCCTGTAGATGGGGGTGTTTTTTATTACCAATCGGTTTTACACTCTGTCTATTGAAGGCTGAGCAATGTTTTCTAATTTTTCATGTGTCTGGGCATACACACCAGCTACCTGCGTACACTGATATTACACCCGTTACAAACCCAGGAGCATAGATGGTTACATGGCTTATTAAAATAATGAGATTACAGCAGCAATTTCCAATGGTTTACTTTTAATATAAATGATTTGGCCATCTAAAGCTTTGAACAGGGTGTGGAGTAAAATTACTTAAAATACATATTGCTGCATATCAGGTAGGTTGTATCAGGTCATGTTAGGTGGGTCTAATCCAGCTTTTATTGCTAACTGCAGTGTTTGTTTTACTAAACCCGTAGAATAGGCAAATAAGAGACCGGGTTTATTGTACTAATATAGTACACCGCCATGCAGGCGTGCGCACACCTGTGTGTGTGTAATTAAGTCAGTTTTTTGGTGAATGCCCTACGGCAGAGATTTTCTACCATGTGTGAGCAGTGTGCGATTTTGCAAAAGCACAGCTCAGCGGGAACATTGAGTGAGTTTATTATTTCTCTCTTCCTCAGAATACCAAAAATCGTAGCGCCTAGCAGCTGTGTCTAGCTCCTATTTGTTAACCTTTCTTGGGGTTAAGATCCAAGATAGTATCCTAAATAGGTAAGTCTTACTCCAAACAGCTTTCAACCTTAAGAAAATCATCACATGATGGAAACATATAATAATGCTAGACGATGTGCTTTCCATTTTGATTCAGATGGACCATTTGTCTTTGTAGATAGTTCCCACATGACTGATGCTTGGTTTTCTATTGTTGGGTTCAAGAGAGTCAAAAAAGATGTGATAAAACAGTAAAGAGAGGTTTTCATTACATCCAGAGATTCGGAAAAAGTGCGGTTAGACAAACTTTGCTACTAAGCATCGAGTGAGGCTGACTAATACTCAGAGGACACAGAAGCTGTCTGATATGGAACAGATTTATGATCGATTTTTTTATTAGCATAAAGGACATTGTCAAATGTTTCAACAAAATCTGTGTAGCTTTCAAATCTACATCCACGTTAACTATGGAGAGTAGAAGAGAAACGTCTTATTACATTTAAATGCAGAAATTTCTGTTAAAGTCATGTAAAAAGGTCCATATAATTTAGATTTATATTCATCCAGGTTTTAGATTAGAAACAAAGGGCATAGAAGCATACTGTAGAAGCAAATATCAGTTACTCTTATTAAAAACAATATGGGTTACTTTCCTTGTGTTTTGCATTTGTCCACCTCCAATTGATCAATTACAAAAACAGTTGTCTTTGTTTTGGACTTTTTTTTAAGGACAGATGATCTAATGGGTCTCTGTAACACACTCCAGCACTTGACAAAGCTACGGCTCATGAAAATCTTTGTTAGCTACTCATAATGCTGTTCCTGAGTAACACCACTCACTGGTATAATATAATAAAGGCACTAAGACTTAGTAATTCCTTAGGTAGTGTTTCTGTATTTCCTGTCTATACCTGTAAATGTTGATGTTTTTGTAATTCGTTATCATGTCTGGCCAAAGATGTCAGTTTTTTGCAATGCCCCACTCAGTCTATTTGAGGCAGTGTTTCTTTTTTCCACATAATGAGGTCAGTATATCTACGTTTCAGCTCTCTGCCCCTAGAGGGTGGTGTTTTCCAGTCCTTTCAGGTGACCCCATGGCCTCAGTTCACAGGAATGCAAAGGAAATATGTCTACAACACCTTTATTGTAATATGTCCACATGTCTATTTACATAAACCCTCTGTGTCCTCATGCAAAAAGAAGATTGCACTAGTTCCCTCTCTTCCACAGCACTGTTAGGATCTCTATTCTAATGCTTCATCATTCACTTTATGCCAGGAGACTTTGACAGCACTATCGTTCGTGTTTCCATGGAAACAGGGGCCTCTGCCTGGGAACATGACCCCTCAAACCTTTGTGACTTTGATGAGAGCAGGAAGATGCTGTGGGGTGAGTCAAACATTGAATGTTACTATTTCGTGGTCTGGACCTGATCCCAACATGCAGCTGAATCTCAGCTCTAATTCAGGCCCATGGTGGCACTGGAAAACCAACTCTCATAATCTAGCTCTGTTAATTCAGCCTTTATTGTGAAAGGTCATGAACAGGTCTGTACTCTGCTGACAGAAGTTTAGCCATCACTGGAGAAATAAAGGCTTAATTCAGCTTTAAAGGAATCTGTGTACCACAGTTTACTTGTGAGACAGAGGTATTTCACATCAGCAATCATCTTTTTTTCCCCCACTTATAAGTGAAAAAGTAAAGATAGGGAACTGTAACATTTGACATATCAGTTGGAAATTAAATATTTTAATCCCATCTGAATCGGGAATCGGGGATTTGACAGACCAAATCCTGACAAACATTTAAACTTCTGTTTGATCTTCAGATTAGCTCATAAGCCGAACATGGAGACCTTTATGGATTGAGTTTTAACGTCTGAGCAGCAGCATCCAAGGAATACCTCACCAGCGTGTGGCTTGGAGCCCATCACTAATGGACTATACAGCAGGGGAGCAGTGTTCTTTTAAGTGATGAATTGCTCTTCTCCATCTGGTTATCAGACAGTATGGTTCCTAGGAGAACCATACTGTCTGACTGTACTGTGCCATGTGTAAAGTATGGTGGAGGAAGTATTATGTTGTTGGCCATATTTCGGGAACAGGAGTTGGTCCCTTATTTCCAAGGAGAGAAACTTTGATTGACTTAACCGATCAACAGTTGTTTTGCCCCTGACTGTGTAGGAATAGTTTGGAGATGGTTCCTCCCTCTACCAACAGGACTGAGCTCTAGGCAACAAAGTCAGGTCCATTCTGACATGCATGAAAAGAGTTTTTGAGCTTTGGACCAGGCTGGACAGATTCCTGACCAATAGAATCCAATAGGAACTATGTTTTGGCATTAATTAGATGCCAATACTCACTAGGGATGCACGATATTGATTTTTTGGCCGCATATCCGGACATGCCGATATTTTAAAAACTCATGTAGCCGATAACCGATATCTATACCGATGTTAAAAGTTGGACAAAAATAAGTAGTCATTGAAATAGCAGTTTTGTTTATCCATTTCTGACACTTTGAAAAATAATATACTCAAATATATTTTCATATGCTGATATCAAATTGATTTTAAAAAACGCTGTATCGATCTATTTTACTTTTTTTAAATCTCAGTGGAAATTTCATCGCTCACAAACTCTCGGATATTTGCAAATTTTTGAGATTTTGTTAGTAAAATAGGATCGATCCCTACAATATATCAACAACATATAAAAATGTGGCCAAATTTTTGTGAATTTTCGGGGGATCTCAGTGAGGCATAACGATGACATATAGCAATATTTCATTAGTAAAAGAGATTGATATGGTGTTTTTAAATGGCAATATATCAGCCTATGAAGATATTGTGATATTTTAATGTATCAATATTTTTTCCCTCGTCTTTAGAAGTTTTGAAGTCTGTAAAAAAGAAGTTTTTGAGGAAGAAGAAGTAGTATTTTTATTTTTATTTTTTAGTTTTTAGAAACTCAGAAGCTGATCAAATATCGGGTTATATATCGGTGGGGTGGCCGATGTCCGATATTCAGTTTTAAGGCCGATACAGGCCGATACCAATAGGGGGCCGTTTATATCGTGCATCCCTAGTTTCCACACCATTTCCTCAAGTTCAGGGACCAAGTGTCCATTTACCATTTACTTCATGCTACAGTTTGAAGTATCATCTGTAGCTACATTTACATGAACATAAGTAACTGGAGTAAAGAGCCAACCAGACTAAAAATGCACCATGTGAACATGGCAGCTGGAAGATTCTGAACTCATTTGACAGCTTATACTAGCAAAAGTTCCAATCTGCATGCATGCATGTAATAACCATGGATATACTGCTGTGGCAGTATATTCCAACATACATGTTTACATGACACATTTCCACCCCCATTGTCCATTTTTGTGCAATTTCTTATGCCAGTAGAAATGGTACAATCTGATTATTATAAATTTTCAGTTGGATCAGGAACGTTGGTGCATGTGGTACTATCCAATAAGCAATTTTTGTAAGATGCAAATTCAATAAAAAAAAGTCACTTGCCTAGAATTTGCTGGATCAGAATTAATTAATGTATTAGAAAGAAAACACTCTTATTAATTGTGTTAATAGTGCTTAGAGTCACAGTAATGTATTCATACATATTAACAGTGTGTGAAATATGTTAAGTGATAGCTAAATTAGGCTTTGCTGGGGCCTATGAAGACAGAATTCTGGCAAAGTGTCCACACATAATAAACACTCTTAAGAGCAGTTTTATTTAAAACGCAGGCACATAAACTAAACTCCACATGCATTTTGAACATTTAATGCTTGCAGATTTAATACCATAAGGCCCCCGAAATGTCACAAGCAGGCGTACATGCTGCTTCTCTGCGCTCTCTTGGGTTTTAATTGCCTGTAGATTCTCTACTAGCTGTGCGTGGATCCGTTTCTGTGCACTAATGACACCATTTGTCAGTTTGTGGGTGGAACCAACCTGAGAAAGTAACTGGCTGGTATTGCCTAATTTTGAGGAAATTATTTCAGACAGTACCATTATCATCTTGATTGCTGCTGGAAATGATAGTAAAGCATCTTTAGGCTAATCGCTGTTCTCTTATAGAGATAAAAACTGATTAAGCGAAGTCATCATTAAATAATTAAGCTTAACACAGTCATGCATGTGTTCTGATAGCAGTAGCAATATGCTATAAAAAAGATTTGGGACTTTTTATAAGTGTCATGAGTGGTTTAAATGATCTGACCCACATGCAGAGAACCACTCAGAGACCAAGGAAAAAAGTTTAACAGGTTTATTAAATGTAGATGAAATACAGAAGTTGGATCTAGAACTCCCTGGACTGGTGAACCAGAACTGGAAAGTCTGAAGGGGAGATCGCAGTGATCAGTTCAGGGACAGAAGGAAATTTGACTGAGGATTGAATATTACTGGAGAGGGACCCTTTGAGGGGGCTTTTGTCATCCTTGAATCCAGCTTGTGGGGGGTTAACCAGAGAAGAGGGAACTCTTTGGAGGGCGGACAGATAGACAAGCGTTGGACCCAGAGGAGTAAAGGAGCGGACTGTCACTTGGATTTCCGATGAGGACTTGAACAGATTATGTGGAGGTTTTCCCCTGCTCGCTAGCTGTGTACTCAGTTAATCCTTCCAGGGGGAGAAGGTCCAGGTATCCAGTTATTCAGGAAGGCTTCCTGCCGAAGAGCAAAGACAAAAACTAGATAAGACTCAGAGAAACAAAGCTTAGGTTAGGATTCTGCTAATCTCAGCTTGGCTATTAGAGTACCCAAAACTGGCAAACACTCTCGTGTCGAGGTAGTGACAGCCCACTGCTCAAATACCTCCTACAGTAATGAACCAACGAGAATAAGCAGGTGTGCAGGGAAGCCCAACGAAGACAGTGGGCACCACCTGGTGGTGGAGAGAGAAAAATACAACCAAACAACCCACACAAACTGGATTCCTAACAATAAGCTAACCTAAACTCAGTGTAAATGTTTATATAAAACAAAATGAGACAAATAAACTCTCATAGCTGAACACAAAACTTAACATTTATAAACAGTTTGCGGCCGCTGTAAAGGTATGTTTGCGCCATATGTTTAACAAAGGTAGCGAAGGTAGTGAATGTAATGAAGTGAATGGCACTGTTTTGGTGAATTTGGCAAAATGACATTACTTTCGAGCTTGCAAAGTAAGTAAACTGAAATTCACAGGAGTACAAAAACTGAACTTTTCTTTATATTTCCATCACAAAATTCAATCACATTTAGCTATTGAAGAACTGTTTCACCATCCTTCCTCCAGTGCAGACTCAGGCCAGCCACTGCCTCTCCACCACTCTGCTGCTCTGTGTGCCCGGCAGACTTCTCCGATGTACTGCTGTCTCCCTGCCTTCTCCCACAGTTAGCTTCTATAGAAGCTATAGAGGCTAACTCCCCACGTTGTCTCCCTGGCAGACTTCTCTGATGTACTCCTCCAGGCCAGCCTTAGCCTCTCCGCCAGCACTCTGTCTCCATGGCGGACTGATCAGATCTACCTCTGTGCTCCAACGATCATCCAAAGTTAGCCTCTATAGCTAACCCTAGAGAGCCACAGGCTCTGTTTGCTCTGGCGCTGTTTCCCCAACATGCTTCTCCAATCTACCGCTGTCCTCTTCCCATCCCGGCTGGCTGTCTTCTCCCGGTTCTCGTGTTCTTACAGCTGTTATTTTTGCACCGATTTCCCGCTGCCCGTGTCTGAGCTCCAGAACGCTGTCTCAATTTAGCTCTGTTGTCAGGGTGATTCATCCTCTCCAATGCAGGAAAGATGGCCTGAGACACAGATAGGTAGAAATAGCGCTGAAAGCAACCATCATCTGGTGAACCCATGGAAACAGACGCCTTTGTTTGACAATGAAAAGTAAAAGTAGTATGAGTTGCTCCATAGAATCCTAGTCCACAGAGTTGAGGTGAAACCAAAATCCAGCAAACTTGATTATACAGTGGAGCCTTTCACCTGCCATGCAAATTTGCTTGCTGTGCAAATTGCTTTTGCTGCCCGGGAACATCTCAAGACAAGCAAGAACAGACGAAAATGGCGAAATGGCGAAATTTTGAGTTTGAGTTTGGTGTAAATGTAGCATAAAGCATTTTTTTATTTTGTGTCCTGCATTGTTTTTTTTTTTTATAAAATTGTCAGATGACACAGATGGATGTTGGATATGAATTAAGAATTATACTCTTGAAGAGAACAGCTATTAGTTTAATTAGCTAACATTACCAGCCACAACTAGAATTATATATCTAAGATTACTGACAAACAGCTGAAACTCAGGAGGTTTCAGGTTTGTCGTTAATTAAACAACATGTGGGCCATATTTGATGATGGTCGCCACACCGAGCCTGGTTCTGCTGCAGGTTTCTTCCTGTTAAAAGGAGTTTTTCCTTCCACTGTCGCTACAAGTATGCTTTTTAGTATGAGGGATTGTCTTTAAGTCAATGAGTCGATTCAATGGTTTCTCCCTTAGATAGAAAACGTAAACTTTGAATCAATTTTGACTCTATGATCTGGTTGAACTGTAAAGTGCCTTGAGATGACCTTGTGTTGTGAATTGGCGCTATAGAAATAAACTGAATTGAATTGAATGTTCAGCCAATAATTAGTAAAACCTGCAGACTCTAAAAAATGTGTTTGATGCTATAGTGTTCTGCGAACGATGTTAAGAGATAGTCTTCCAAACTGGATGAATGATCACAGAGATGTTGATGATCATATTGTTTCCTTTGTCGTTCTTTTAGAATCTTATTGTCTTGTCACTCCTCCTGCTGGTCTAACGTGGACACAGCAGCTCTCTCCTCACATCCAGAGGAACAAACAGGTAACAAAAGTTCCTCAGTTCTAACATGAATTTTTATACAGATTTTAGTACTTATCCTCATTGAGGTAAATCATTAAACATATTTGTATGTTTGTATGCAGAAAATGCAGGATTTAAATTGTTTTGTAGTGTGGTTAAGCACTCATCATATTTGCTTCCAGCTCCAGGACACTTTGCTGCAGAGGGAGGAGGAGCTGGCCAGGCTGCAGGAGGAGAACAAGAAACTCAGAGGATTCCTCAATTCCTCTTTTGTGAGGAACCTGCAGGAAAAAGCTAAGGTGAGAGCACCAAATTCAGCTGCAAAAAAGGGATTGAACTAGATCCAGACTGGTATCAAAGGAAACATAAATTATTTTAAGGCTTTTGGAGGTTTTGATTCCTCGTCTACATGTGTTCTGCAAATCTTAAGCAGGGATGTGATCATGTCTCATCGGGCATGCTGATCTGAGTTCTGCAGGAGAATTGGATAGATGTGTTGCTTTTAAGGGCTCTCGTTCTAAATTGATGTCGACAGGGGAATGTTTGGGGGAGTATGGGGGCTTCATATTCACAACAGGCAATGGAGACTCAAGAGATAAGGTTGGGTCAGTGGTTTAAGCTTCATTGTCTCAGTTTTTGAGTCATTAGGGAAGAAACGTTGACCACCTTGCTTGCTGTCGTTGGTCAGATGACCATGTGGCACCAATATATATGTCAGCCAGCCCCATGCATGCAGCAACAGTGGAAAGAAAAGCTCCATTGTAACAGGAAGAAAGGATCCATGTGAATGGCCTTCTACCAAGGCTGACTGGGGGCTCAGGTAGACAGAAGCAGACATGGAAAATAATCAGAAGCACTGATCCATAAATGCTTAATATGTTAAGCCGGGCATACACTGTGCCAGGTTTTTTAATCGTTGCACACAGCTACAGCTAAAGCTCACAATGTATGTTCTCACACTGATGTGATCTACCTGCTCACACTGTACATCTAAAACTCAGACCCTCAGCTCCGCAGTGAGATGGCTACTCAGACTAGTCTATCTGGAAGCCAAACAAGTAGAAGAGGAATATGAAACTCACTAGAGTGAAACGCGCTGCCTTGGCAATTTGTGCAATTTTCTGCTGAAAGCCCTGAAAAGAAAAGGTGATGACGGATTTGGATAAAGACATGGCTAAGCAAACACAGCTGAAAGAACTCAATTTCACTCGCAGCCCCCCCATGCAGCTGTGTTTTCATCTGAGAGGAAGAAGAAGAAGAAGAATCCTTGTTTGCCCATGCCCACTGAGTGATTTTTCCAAAGACGGCCGACTGAATTTCAGACATGTTTGATTTTCTCCTGACCTGAGGATTCCTGATTGGGAAGTGGTCGTGAGTGGCTGATAGCCCCTCGTTACCCCCTGTACACTGCACAATGCACGATCAGGCTGACAGTCAGCCCAATAGCAAATTCTTGCACGACTGGAAAGTCAGCCCTAAAAGGGCAAAAAATTTGCACAGTGTAAGCCTGGCTTTATAAAAAATAGCAGTAAAGTAGTTCCATAGGTGGTTCTGTCTATGAAAGAAACAGTTAAGTAGACGATCTATGAGCCTGTTTTCATGTCACAAAGGATGAAAGAGAGCACATCCAGTTAGTCGTGGTAAAAGGTGATCCCAACAACATATCTGAGAGAAACAAGACTAAACACTGAAAAACAGGGTAACTTTATCATCTACAATCAAAATTGTTGAGTGCAGCTGTCCAGATGATATCTCTGGGTCACAGCAAAACAGTAACAGACCAGAGGAAGCTGGCCTCAAAATCAGCTCTCCTCATAATTATCAACCATGAAAAAAAAAATTTCTGTCTTTGGATGTTCTTAGTAGTGGTAGGATGGACCAGGAAATGTACTGACCATTGCTTCACCTGCAGTAATGCTGGCTTTGCCTCAGACTGCCCTGGTGAAGAAAGAGCTCAGGTAAAAGCAGTACTTAATTCCTTAGTTAAATTCCCCCCTGTTCTGACAAGTGCCAAAAATCCATGGATGATCAGAGATCTTGAGGTACCATCATAGGATAAAGGGATGTAAGGGTTTCTCTCATGGCCCTGTCATCCTGTCAACCCAACTTGGATTGATGAAAAAAGGCCTCCATAAGGACAATCTGCTTTAGTGCCATCAGACATGTCTGTTATGGTCATGCTAAAAACCTTCAGCTGAAATTCCTTCTGTAATCATCAATCAGGTAAGTAAATTATTCCTCCTGGCATCCATGTCCAAACTGCCTAATAGCAAAGCAAGAGGAGACCTCAGAGCACTGAGGTAGAGGTAGACCCTATAGGATGATGGTCGTGAGCGTGTGTTCAGTTGGTAGCAAAGAATGTTTGCAACTAAAGTTTAAACTAAACCAGGTAGCAGGAATCAATGCCTCATCTGGTATCTTATTTTGGTTTGCAATGAAGACTTCTGCTTTACAGATGGTCGGTAACTCAGGATTCGGAACCTTTGCTAACTTCCTTTGGATGAACAATCTTCTTGGTGCTCCACACGAACTAATTTGAGGGCCTCTGTGAACCTTTAGGCCTATGAGAGCAGCAGAAGGTGTTTACAATACAAAAGACCTTGTTTGTTAAAACACTATAGCAAAAACACAACCTCTGAATCTCCCTGTTTATACAGTGTAACTGCATGTCTCCTAAATGTGGGAATAGATTACTTTAAGTAGAAAGAAAAAAACCTCACAAAGATTTTGCTCTACTGAACCTCTAGAGAGACTTAATTAAAGACATGTGGTCCACTGAAGGCCAAAGGAAAAACATCGGATTTTTTTAACCTACATTATAATATTGGTTGATCAATCATGTCTTGTATCCTCGACTTGCCTTAAACACCCTCAAAATATCTTCCCTGTCTTGATCCCTGAAAATAATTCAGTAAGGATTTGTTGGAGCAGAATGGACTGTGCTTCTATGTTTTGTCTGAATCCGTCTCTCCTCTTTCCTCCATCACAGAAACTAACCGCAGACAGGAGAAGAAAGCTGAAAAGGAACCTGAAGAACTCTGTTCACGAGCCATCCCAAACCTGCAGTCATTCCTTCTCCCAACAGATCACCAGGAGACTCTGCAGAAACCTGACAGCTGAGTTCTGCTCCGAGTCCTCAGAGGGGCCAGCTTGTTCAGAACCAAACCTTGATCTTTGGGTCCTGCGAACGTTAGGCTTGAAGGACAGAAACACCATAGATACTTCAGGTGAATCCCCATCTGAATACAACTTCAGAAATCTGGTTTATGATGATGGCATCAACTCAACGCTGCCTGCAGAACAAACACCCAGCCTCACTTTCAACTCCCCAGTGCCCGTGTCTACACTGCCCTCTGTCCAAAGTTACTGCCAAACTCTTGCAGGGGAGACGGACTATAGATCGTCTGAACCTGGCTATGCTGCCATGCCAACTCAGACCTGTTCAGGATCTCCAGAAAACTTCACTGCCCCTGTGCTGACTGAATCTCAGTCAGACAGACCTGAGACCTGCTGTATCAGTGGATCCCAACCGCTGCAGACAAGCTCTAGAACGATCTCTTCCAACTGGTTTCCACATCCAGACTACTGGACTCCATCCGACCCTGACTTTGTCTCTTTCGACTCATTCTCCAGCTCAGTACTCTGCGAATCTCAGCCGCCTTCTAGTGGCTTCAGCCCCACAATTCAGCCAGATACATCTCAGCCCTCCAATCCTTCTCAGACACATCACAAAGGCACTGATTTGGCTTTCAGCATGTCCCTCAGCCCGTCCAGTAGTGTGAAGACTCACAGCTTCCCCCAGGGACAAGCCTTTATCAGGAAGGACACAGGGGGTCGGTGGAACTTTACCTGGGTTCCTCGACAGGAACCGTAACAAACCTAAAGATTTCTCATCAAATAATGTAGAAAACTCCAGTTTTAACCTGTTGATTGTATTCCTAACAGGCCCATAAGTGTGATCCATCCTGGTGACTGAAATGTACAAAGTACAGTAGTTTATTAATTCTGCTTGTTGATTAAGGAAAACCTGGACCAGGAATTATAAAATGAACAGGAACAGGAATGAAACATGCTTCAGGTATATTGACGAATCTCTGCAGATTCTATGAAATAATTAGAAGTAACCATAATCAGTCTAACTGGGACCGCAATAAGGGAGTTTGGTCTTAAAACCTCTAGTCAGAGAAAAAAAAAAAAAAACTGATTGCCAGAAATGTAGTCTCAATGCTGATGTTTTCTTTTTATTTCACTTTGTTAAACTGCCAGTTTGTGTCCTTATAAACCTGTGAGCCAAAACAAGTAAAAGTAGGAAGGAAAATAAACTGAGGAATATAATAAAAAACGTGAAGAAAATAAACCTGCAAAGATTCAAGAAGTGTTAAACCCAACATTTTCCAGTTTTGTCTCCTCTGCTTTTTTTAAACCTGTAAACGCCAATTTAATCCTTAAAAGCCATGAAAATTCATTACGTGCAGTTTTGCTTGATTTATTTAGCAGCTGTATATATTTTCTATCCAGCAGCTGAACCCTTCTCATCCTCAGCATTGCTGAAAAGGCAGAAATAAAAGCTTTCAGATTCACAAAACCTCAATAAATAACCATATTGAATCACAGAAGACAAGTTTAACACCTTAATAAAAGCCCCACAGAGATACAAAAAGGTTAATAAAATTTATAGATATACCCAGACCTTTCATACCAATAAAAATATTAAGACAATGTTTACAGGTCGTTAACTTTTGTTTGTCTTTTTTCGAAACTTTGAATATAATTTTTTCAAAAATATTCACAGACCTTTATCTTGCAATAATCTATACTGATTTGTGAATAAATGAGCCATAAATGCTAAACCCGATTGCCAATGAAATTGGTTTCTGTTATGCGACTCTGTCTCTTAAAGGTGCTTACATTCTTCCTCTCTGTGAATAAATCTGACAATTTCTACTGTTTTATACTTGATTTATGACAGTTTTTATACTATTTTTTATGACTGAACAAATAAATTCTGTTTCAAGATTAAATGTGTTCTGTTTTTGTTAAAGGTTTTACTGCACAATGCCCTGTTTAATGTTTATCAAATACCTGGATACATGCTGTAAATATGGAAACTTTTAAAGGTTTTGAGGCCTTGTGAAATGGGTGGAGAATTAAAAAGATTTTTTCAGCATTTGGCGTGCTTCTATCTCCATCCAGGAACACTGGATCAGTGCTGAAGGTCTAATCCAGTTGGTGTTGTTATAGAAACTAGCCTTGTTCCTTATTATAATAAAGAGTAGGGGTAAAATTTGCCATGTTAGAGTGAGGACTACACAGGGCAGTTAGCCCTAAAACTAACATCAGTTCATTTAAGACCTGAACCTAGCCTTAAATCTTATGTTGGACTTAAACTCACCTGATTTACCTTACCTATTTACCCACACTATTTGTTTTATAATTAATTAATGGTCCATTTACTTTTTATTAATGATGGTTATAGTTTAGTTTTGTTTCTTTTAATGAACTTTTACAGAACTTTTATAAAATACTCTGAACTCAAATGTGTGCTAACTCTCATAGTGAAGCCGCCCCAATAATTCCTGGTGTCCCTCAAGGTTCTTTATTCAGACATTTTTTTTTGTTTGTTTCTTTCTTTCTTTCGTTCTAAAAAAACGTTCCAACAAAAACGTATTTAGAAAAGTAGCAAAAGGAAGGATGAACTTATAATATTTACCCCTATTCACAAAGAAATGGAAATCATCAAACAGAGGTCCATTGCAAACACACAAAGAAAATCTAATCAAATCTGAGGTAGCCATAGAATCTGAACCGGGTTTAATTAAATTTTAATTCAATTCCGTTTATTTCTAAAGTGCCAATTCACAACACATGTCATCTCAAGGCACTTTTACAGTTCACCAGATCATACAGTCAAATTGATTCAAAGTTTTTCTATCTAAGGAAAATCAGTTGATTGCATCGACTCATTGACTCAAATACAATCCCTCACACTAAGCAGGCTTGTAGCGACAGTGGAGAGGAAAAACTCCCTTTTAACAGGAATAAACCTCCAGCAGAACCAGGCTCAGTGTGAGCGGCCATCTGCTGAGGCCGACTGGGGTTCAAGGAGACAGAAGCAGAGACACAAAAGCAGCTGTAAAAGGCGGCCCCGTCCAGGAAACACACAGCCAGGCAGACGAGCTCCAAGGCAGCTCCCCCATGTCAGAGGATGAAGAGTAAGCACATCCAGCCAGTCCCAGTCAGGAGAAACAGGACTACACTGAAAAACAGGCCAATCTCCAGCATCTATAAACAAGGGTGTTGATGGAAGCAGCACAGCTGATATTTCTCTCTATGATGGCGTCACAGCCAAACAGGAACAGATGAGGCAAAGATACTATGAGAAAAAGCAGAAGAGGCAGACCGTTAGAGATTGAACTAACAGATTCTGCAGAATAGGAGAACAGAGAGAGAATGAAGCAGAATGATAAAATGGGGGTCCCTACTCTATGTCCTCCAGAAGTTTAAACCTATAGCAGCATAACTATATAGAGATAGCTCAGGATAACCTGAGCCACTCTAACTACAAGCTTTATCAAAAAAGGAAAGTTTTAAGCCTGACCCTTAAAAAGTCTGCCTGCCATTCTATTTTTAGAAATTCTAGGAACCACTAGTAAACCTGCAGATTGAGAGTGAAGTGCTCTATTAGGAACATAAGGAACAATCAGATCTCTGATATGAGATGGAGCTTGGCCATTTAAGGCTTTTATATGTGAGAGAATTAGAGGATTTTAAATTCTATTCTGGATTTAACAGGAAGCCAATGAAGAGAAGTTGCAGGATAGGAGAGATATGATCTCTCTTTTTATTTTAATCAGATCTCTGGCTGCAGTATTTTGGATCAGCTGAAGGCTTTTAACTACATTTATGGACTTCCTGATAGTAAAGAATTACAATAGTCCAGCCTTGAAGTAACAAATGCATGGACTAGTTTCTCAGCATCACCCCTGGACAGGAGATTTCAAATTTTTGCAATGTTCCTCAGATGAAAGAAGGAAATTCTAGAAACCTCTTTGATATGGGATTTAAAATGACAGGTCCTGATCAAAAATAACACCAAGATTTTTTCCTTTATTATCAGAAATCAGTTTAATCTCATCCAAATGAAGTGACTGGCTAATCAGCTTATTTTTCAAAGACTCTGGTCCAAAGACTATAACTTCTGTTTTGTCTGCATTCAGAAGCAGAAAGTTAAGAGTCATCCAGGTTTTTATGTCTTCAAGACATGCCTGTAAATCTATGTAATGGGTTAGCTTCATCTGGATTTATAATAGATATAGCTGGGTATCATCAGCATAACAGTGGAAATTAATCCCATGCTGTCTAATAACTCTACCAATTGGGAGCATGTATAAAAGTAAAGAGAATTGGTCCTAGCACTGATCCCTGTGGTACTCCACAGAGTGGCAACCTTTGAAGCGTGTTTGAGAGATACTATCATTAACATGAACAAACTAAATTCGATCAGAATAGATAAGATTTAAACCAGTCTAGTGCTGTTCCTTTAATTCCAACAAAAATATTCAAGTCTTTCACTAAAAGACTATGATCCAGCAACTGTGATCCAGTTGAACTTTCAGAGTTAGCAAAACTGTTGTCTTCATCTAAGCCTTCAACTTTTGTATGTTAGATCAAGTTCCAACCAAGGTTATTTAAGGAGGTATTCCCTTTGATCTTCTCCATTTTAGATGTGATTAATCTATCCCTATTACAGGGATATGTACCAAAGGCTTTTTTTGGAAGCTGTAAGTAAACCTTTACTTAAGAAACCGTCTCTTGACCCAGATGACTTGGTCAATTGTAGACCTATATCTAATCTTCCTTTTCATTCCTAAAAAAAAAAAAAAGGAGTTCCAAACAGCGGAGATCACTTACACAATGTATATAAAGCTCTTGTTAAAAACAACAACATTGACCTTACTTATAACAGCAATGGTTTTGCTATTTTACCTTTAACATAAATTATATTAGGTTCTTACCAAAAATCTTCATCAATAAGAACACACAAAAAGTTATTGATTTTTATACCTCAAATCCTTTAACATTGATCATCTTGATATTGTCTTCACACATCTAGAATCGGTTACAGACATTAGGCTTAAAATAATGTTAGAATCTGGTGAAAAACAGGTTCATTGTTTCCTGATACATAAAACCCTGTGGCTGAAAGATGGTTTACTTCTTCTTTAAAAACAACAGGGCTGGAAAAAAGCAGAAGAACTATTTAGTTTGGACTCGATGAAATGATTGTCCATATATCTGGATGACAGAATGTAAAATAGGACTGGGTAAAAGGACGTGACTGAATTTGATTTATTTTTCTGATGAAATATAAGGTATTAGTTTAAATGATCTAGATTAGTTGAGGCTTGAAATTAAATATTTGCTTGAACCTTCATGTAAAAAAGGCTCATCATAAAAGTTGTATGTTTCATCATAAACCTCACAGATGATGTTCCCAGAAGTTTGGGTCATGTGTCACTGTTTAACAGAACCGGAGAGTCTCTCTGAAGCCGTTTTCAGGGAACCTTCAGAGTCTCTGTCTGACAGCCGCCACAATCTTTAGCTCAGTTACCAGTTAAACCAGTCTGACCATCCTCCTCCTTGCCCTCAACCCGCTCACCTGTCTGGAACAAAAGGGGATCTCCGGTTCCCAGGAGACAAACTGGGATGATGGAGGGTTTTACTTTCTCCCAGGGGCCTCTTATGTCAGGGTCCCGGCCCTTCCTCCATCCCCTGAGAGGCCGCAGAGGCCGAGGGAAAGTTGGGACGGATCCGTGTCCGTGACGGGCCGACTGAGTGGTCTGTCTCTAATGACAAGCTAAGACCTGCTGCAGATGTCTGACAGATTGGAGGCTGGGTCAGGGATGGAGGCACCCCGGAAAGGGAAAGGAGGGCTGCTCCGCATCACATTCGGACTCGAAAAGGGATGATTAAAGAGGCCGGTTGGCGGAAACCCGATCCGTCCCGGCTGATCGGGGGAAGGTCCTTACCACCACATTCTCGCAGAACCTGACAGATTGTCTCACCTCAGCACACAGCCGCTAATGAGTCGACATATTTGAGTCTTGGTGAGCGGCTGTCTCAGCTGACCAAAAGCTCAACTTGTTGCAGCTTCTGCTCAATAGTTTCTCTGCTCCAGTATCACATTCTGCTCAGGGACAAAAACTAATCTGAAACTTGTTTCAGCTTTAACATTATTCCAGCAAACAAAATGTCAGTCATTCGAGACGCTCAGTGACAAAGATGCAGGATTTCTTTATTTGATTTCCTGCCATTCTGGCTTAAGCATGTATATAAATGTAATCTTTATCAGACGATATTGTCCCAAAATTTAGAAAATTTGTATAAAAAAAAAATCATGTCTCAAAATCTGTGGGGTTTTTTTCCATTATCTTATGCAGGCCAGTTACTTATACATCAGCTTGTACACCTAAATTTAGCCAAATATGTCAAAGGTAATCTATAAATCAAATATTTTCAGTCATAGCATCTTGATTTAAATGTTGCAGCTAATATACGCAACAGCTGAAATAAGAATCATTTCCTTTCCCATTGAGTTGCGTCCCAGTGTTCACAGGAAAGGACGTCTGTGTCTTCAGCAGGCGTAGAGCTAACAGAACTGGCAGCGTTGTGAGGCAAGGGCTCAAACATGTACGGCTGTAAGCCTTCTACACCAAACCAAGCTTCTGCCGCCCTGGCGTCCTCTTCCACAACAACTTCATCCCCGCTTTCCTCCTCTAAATAAAAAATGTATGATGGAGGAGACTCATCCACGACCTCCGACACTAAATGCTCCTCCTCTTGCATGTTTCCTCTGTCCATAGCGTTCCTTGACAGTGTTGTTTCTTAGTCACCAATATAGTGCTACTTGGTCCCAATGGAATTTCCCATTGGGAACCTACTAGCATTAAATTGCTAACTGGTTAGCAATATGCTTCCGAGACACCAGCCACAATCAAACTTTCTTGTGAACCTTCCGCCACAACATTCCCGCCATCTTGATAAATGACCAATCACATTCACTTTATTCACTCGTGTAAAGTCTTGCACCACTCGGGAGAATTCTGAAATACAACGGTTGAAACAGCCGTTTCCCTACTACTTTAAGTAAAGTTGGTTCTTCTGAGAAAGACTAAGTTTTAAATAATGCATTCCAGATTCTTTTTCTAACACAAAAAATAATTACTGAATACATCAAAATTATTTTCAATATAGATAATAGTTTTACTCTGAACTAAAAGGTTTGCTAACTCTCATACACCACTTTTCACAGGGGAACAGTCAGCTTTTAGTGGTAGTGGAAGCACCTCACTGATGCATATCTAGCCGAGTTAAACGACTTGGCAAGCTGCCCGTGTTAAAATTGCCTCAGCTCTAATCAGCATGCTGTGTGAACACCAGAACGGGGTTGACCCACTAAATTACGTGACACCATTGAACACAATGTTCAGATGTCTAAAAAAAAAGTTATTTCAACCAACATCTCTTTGAAGACACGCCTGATGACTGTACATCCCTACAATGAAACAAGGTGGTGGAAGTATCATGCTGTGGATGGTTTTTCTGCAGGGACAGAGAAGTTAAATTAGAGTTGATGGGTAGAAACATGCTAAATTCTGGACATTTTAAAGGCTGCAGCTGACGGGTTGCTGGTGTGAAGGTTCACCTTCCAGCAGGATAACCACCCTGAATATCCACCCAGAGATACAATCTATGATTTAGATCAGGGGTCTTCAACGTTTTCCAGGCCAAGGACCTCCAAACTGATGGCGATATGGAGCGGGGACCCACTAATTATATATTTTGCATGAAATAGTGTCATATCAATTTGGTCCTATAATCACTCTATTACAGATGGAGTCATGTAATGAAAGTAATTTCTCCCTGGGATTATTAAAGTATTTCTGATTCTGATTCCTGGTTGATGGGACAGGTGTTGTGAATGAAACGGTGCCCAGTTTAAAAGAGCTCCTGAATGTGTGCATTGTTGACTGAAAGACATCTTCTGCCTCCATTTATCTGTTTACTTCAGTGTGTTGAATTCATGTTAATGTGGATTTAAAGACATTTCAATTAGTGGAAAAAATTGCAGGGCGGAATATAAAAAAAAAGTCTTATCAACCAAAACTTTTGCGACCCCCATGCAGTATCTCCGTAGACCTCCTAGGGGTTGCGGACCCCCTGTTGAAGACCTCCGATTTAGATCAAAGCAGATGCATGTGTAAGAATGGCCTAATTAGAGCAAAAACAACTGAGATTCTTTTGGAAGACTTGGACACTAGAATTTACAGATGTTTACCTTCAAATCTGACCAAGCATGAGATGTTTTTTTTCAAAGAAGATTGGAAGCAAATATTTTCTGCAGCTTTGGCCCTGCTGCCCTGGTGATCTGATCCCAGATATGTAGAAGCCCACAGCTGAAAATATGTTTCAGGAATGCATTTATCTTCTCATTTTAGAGAACAGAATTTTTGTAAAGGGCAGGGTTTCTGAATTCTTTCCTTTTTCATTCGATTCTACATAAAAATTTATTGTAAACTGCAAGAGCTTAAAAAAAGGTCCATCCTCCAACATATTTTCATCCAATGATCCTCTATAATAAGTTTCTAACCCAACCAAGCCCCTACAGAAAGCTGATTTTTCTCTATAGAGCTCTGGTTGTGTGAATATCATTGATCTTTGACTCCAATTACCTGATTGATGAGGAAAATGTACAGTCAGGAATGCATGTGTGGTTATAGATTGTCCGAGCCACCGCTGTGTCTTCAGACTAATTGCTTTTAGCTAATGCGTCATGTATAAGTGTGTGGGTGCAGCTGCCCTCTGGCCTGTGGATGGAGTGATCGGTGAAGGAGAAAAACTTGCAGCCTGATGAGGAATGAGGGGATTCCTGCTGCAGAGACCAGCTAGTGTCCTTTCAGAGGATAAGTAGGACACACTGATGATTAAACAGATTAAATAAATCCCACTTTTACCAACTCTATGTCCATATTTTCTAATGACTGACATGTTTTGTTTTTTTTTAAAAGACTGAGGCCCCGTCCACACGAAGTCAAAACGAACACGAAACGCTAATATTTTCCAGAACGTTTGTCGTAAAGACGGAGACGTAAAATAAATGTGATCGTCCACACGAATGCATGAAAACGCTGCAAAATGTATGCCAGGCCTGTAAGTGGCGCTGTCGTGCCAAAGCAAAATAAGCGACGAAATGTTAGGTATACACTAATATTTATACATGGTTGCACTGCGGCCGGTCCATTTTCGTGGTTCAGTCAAATTCAGGTGCTGAACTGTGTCGTCGATATCTGTTCTTTCTGGAGATATTCCAGAAGAAGAAGATTCTGTTGTAAGCCCGACAGCAGGGTGAGTAGCATTAGCAGCAACCATTCAACACAGTACGGCGCCATTGTTGTTGTGATACTGTGTCGCCCATGCATGTTTAGAGGCGACGCTATGACGCATGCGTGTAAAAAAAAAAATGCGGTTAGAGCGTAAAGATGGAAACGCGAAAACGGCGTATCAAAATCTTCCCACTCTGAAGGCTAAATAAAAAAAAGATCGTTTACAGACCCCCGATGTTGGGCTCACTGGATTGTGTGCTGAGCTGCGTTAGGGTTCTTTCTTACCTTTTCCTCCTTAGACTCCAGTCCTGACGAGCCTCCAGCTGGTTCCAATTGGACGCAATCAGGGAGCAGTATTTAGAGGAGTGGATTCCCTGGGACGGACGCCAGTCGGTTAAAGTTCCACACAGTGGTAACCAACCTGCTAGCTCTCCTAAGACTGAACCAATAGTTTGGACTTAAGCTTACCTCCGTGTCCTCCTTCTCTCTCCTAGAAGCCTTGCAGTTCCAAGCCGGTTCTCGAGTCTCCTGGATCTCGACTGCTGCGCCTGCCTGTCACCCTCTGGAGCTCTCAAGTCTAAGCCCTCCATCTCTGTCTAAGACTCAATCTCAGTGGGCTCTTCCAACCTCCCCTCCAGCTGCACCGCGCTCCAAGAACTGTAAGAAATCAGCATCTTCTCAAAATAACTCGGATCCTCCTGCCAGAATCTAACTTATATCTCTCTCAATTGCAGTTCCTGAAGAAGCGGCTGTAATTCGAACCATCACGCCAGGCTGAACTTTATTCTGTAAAAAAAAAGAGTTAAAAAAAAACAAGGACCAAATGTTAATAAAACCGAGGAGACAGCTTTACTATATTTTATTCCGTCTGAGGCAGCTGGATGCTTCACATAATGTTGGTTGTAGGGATCCTGGATCTAACCACCCTTTATAAAAAATGTATTCCCTAAAGGAAGTGGGTTTTAAAGCAGGGTCATTTTTGGTCATCTGCAAGGTGAGCCAGGCCACGGGCTGCAGAGCTCCAGGTTTGTCAACTGCTTAATTTGATTAAATTCAATTCAGTTTATTTCAATAGCGCCAATTGACAACACATGTCATCTCAAGGCACTTTAATGTTCACCAGATCATACAGTCAAATTGATTCAAAGTTTTCTATCTAAGGAAAACCAGTTGATTGCATCGACTCATTGACTCAAATACAATCCCTCACACTAAGCATGCTTGTAGCGACAGTGGAGAGGAAAAACTCCCTTTTAACAGGAAGAAACCTCCAGCAGACTCAGTATGAGCGGCCATCTGCTGAGGCCAACTGGGGTTCAAGGAGACAGAAGCAGAGATACAGAAAGCAGCTATTAAAGGCGGCCCCGTCCAGGAAACACACAGCCAGGCAGACGAGCTCTGAGCCAGCTCCCATGTCAGAGCACATCCAGCCAGTCACGGTCAGAGAAACAGGACTACACTGAAAAACAGGCCGATCTCCAGCATCTATAACCAAATGTGTTGATGGCAGCAGCACAGCTGCTATTTCTCTCCAGGATGGTGTCACAGCCAAACAGGAACAGACAGGGCAAAGCTACTATAAGACAAAGCAGAGAGAGCAGAACGTTAGAGATTGAATGAACAGATTCTGCAGAGTGGGATAATAGAGACAGAATGAAGCAGAATGATGAAATAGGGGTCCCTATGTCCTCCAGCAGTCTAAGCCTATAGCAGCATAACAATAGAGATAGCTCAGGATAACCTGAGCCACTCTAACTATAAGCGTTATCAAAAAGGAAAGTTTTAAGCCTAGCCTTAAAAGTAGACAGGGTGTCTGTGATTCAAAGATACTTTATTAATCCAAAAGGGAAAATAATTTTTACAGTAACTAATAGGGTTCATTTTTGAACAAGTTCTTGTTTCCTGAAGGCAAGAAGGATCTCCTTTCTGTCTTACAGGTGTTCTAGAGAGGCCTCTGACCGAAGACACTCTGTTGTTGTGCAACATGGTGATCAAGAGGAAGCTCATGGTGTTTTACCATAATTTTCCTATATGAAGTATATGAAGTCTGTTTCTACCTCTCTAACAAAACCTGTAGTCTTCCTTATAAGCAGCTTTGTTTTAGCTCTTAGATTAGCTTAATTCGTGAGTCACTTTGTAAAGTTGTTCAAAGTTTTCAATTTAATGAGAAGAAGATGATTGCATCCATCACTTTGTGCGACACACTCCTCATGGATCATGTGGCAACTGTAGATATAGTCGCTTGTATTTTTTCGTTGATTCTACAGCAATCCCTCACACCAAGCATGCATGCAACAAATGTGTTCAACTGGAGGAAACCTGCAGCTAGATTTGGGGTTCAAGGAAGCAGACTTACAAGAACCAAATATCCAGGACAGAAACAGATAAGTAGACAAGCTCTGAGACAGTTTTAATTTCAAAAGGGATTCTAGAGAGCACGAGGACCCAAATGCAGAGGTGAGTCTTGTAGATTTCATAAGGCAACTTAGGCACAAATCCAAAATACAAAAAATATAAATAACCAAAAAACCAGAGAACATTAGGGGAAAACTCACATGGGGAGCCAGAGATAAGGAAGCAGGAAAACAACAACAAACCAGCACTGAGTGACTGCAGAGGTGGTGTATATATGGGGGAACAGAGCAAATGATGGGCTAATGAGCTGAATATGGAGCCAGTGTGAGTGGAACTAACCGGAAGGAAACCAAGGGGAAAGGAAACATCACAAGGGGGCAACAGAGAGTAACTCAAGACCTAAAAACTGACAGAAAACAACTACAAATACAGGCATACAAAGAAACTACAAATAAACCTAATCAGAGGGCAAAACCCTGACAGCCTCAGTAAAAGCTAAGCCCATAGCTGTCTAGGAGAGAAACAGGAATAAGCACTTGAAAACAGGCCCAACTCGGTCATCTATAATCAGAGGTGTTGATGGCAGCAGCTCTCCAAGATGGTGCCACAGCCTAACAGGAACAGACCAGATGAAGCTACCATGCCAAGAAAAAGGAGATAGCACATAAAGTTAGGAGGTGGAAGTAACACATCCCATCCATCCCATCCATCCCCTTTATCCCACGCACTTATCCCTGCTGGGGTCATGGTGCTGGTGCCTTCCCAGCTTATCCAATGAAGTGAGAGTCAAATTTTACCCCTGGACAAGGTCACCGGTCCATTACAGGTGGGACTAACAAATACAGCAGAATGGGAGGTGGAGATATATGGGCGTGGGCCAGAGCAGAATAATAAAAGTGGCCCCTCTGGCTCCAGCAGTCTAAAGCATAAAAGCAGCATAACTGGAGAAAAAAATAAACTCCCAATTATCAGCAGTGGTGTCCAAAAGTACACACATTTGTTACTTAAGTAGAAATATAGATACCACATGGTTAAAAACACTCTAAAGAGGTCAAGTTGAAGCATCAACTTGACCTCTTTACTCAAGTAAAAGGGAAAAAGTATGTGCTCCAAAAATCACTTCAAGTATAAAAGTATAAAGTAATCTTAAAAAACAAAGCCAGGTGCCACTATATGAACTGAAAAGCTCAATTTTTTCGACTATTTCTAAAAATTCTTTGAGATAGGCCTTAGGGATGAGGGAGGTCTTGTTGGTCTCTTTCTCCATCTCCCGATACGCTCTTGCTTTGTGTTCGACCTTTTCAGACATTTTCGGCATCTTTCTCTTGAGTCCAACATTGTAGCTTTTCTGGTATAGACAAATCACGTTTGGCTTTCAAAGAGTACCTGCTGGCTTGTAATGAGCTCCTTTAGGTAACCAATGCGTGTTTGCGTCATATGACTCACCCAAAACGCTCAGCTTTCTGTCCCGTGTTGCCTCTATGGAGCCGCGCCGTCTGCGGACTCGTGTGAAATAAATATTTAGAAACATTAAACCGAAGCCAAGAGTAACTGTTGTGTATGAAACACCGGGTCAAAATGTAAATAAATATTCAAGTAGATAACTGGAAGTTAGCACATAGCAACATTTATTATCAACAGGGAACTTTCTTCTTCTGCTAAAAGCACAGCTCACCACTCTCTAGTGCACTGTCAGAGCGCCCCCACTGGCGAACTGTTATATTTGCCTTAACCTTAGATTCACAATAACAGACAGCCTCCAACACACACAGGAGCATACTTAAACCAAAAGTGTCTTAACACATCAAACCCGGTGGTTCATTAATTTCGGTGTCTGGAACACCACAGTAACGAGTAACTTTTGTTTTAAAAATGTAAGGAATAGAAAGAACAGATACTTGTGTGAAAATGTAATGAGTAGAAGTCAGAAGTAGGAAGGCTTTATTGTATGTCTCGTACCATGTCTTTTGGTTGTGCTGTTCTTTTTTCATTTCGTTACAGGTGATGAAGCAGACTGAAAATGTTTTGTCATTGTCTCCTTTCTATCTCCTCTTTCTTTCATCTTATCTCTTTTTTTTTCTTTTTCCCCTTTCTTCTTCTGTTTTTCTGCTCTACTTACATTGCAGTGTCCATATAAACTGTAAAACTCCCTGCATAATTATAATAAAGCAATTTCCTGCAGTAGATAGTAACAAGTGGAGCATTATGGCAATTGCCATATTGCTCCACTTGTGAAAGTAAAATCTTTTGGGCTGTTTTTGGCATCAAGACAATTATTCTTATTGCCACATTGGAAGACAGGACACTGTAAAAAAAAAAAAAAAAAAAAGAAGTAGGAAGGAAAATAAGTAATGGAGTAAAGTGTAGATATACCTAAAAAGTGTACTTAAGTACAGTAACCAAGTATTTGTACTTTGTTACTTGACATCTCTGATTATCAGGGTACATGAAGTCCAACATGTTAAATCTTCACAAAAAACAAGTTTCACTTAAAACAGATGTAGGACATCTTCTTGAAAAAGTAAAGAAAAAAAATCTAATGTTTGCAAAAATTAGATTTCTACCTGTTTTCAGGTCAAGTCCTATTGTAGGTTAAGTTCATTGCAAAGCTTTGGAAGCAGCAGAAAAGCACAATCAAACCCTGTGAGATACTGTAAGCGCAATAAAACATTCTGCCTGTGGTTCAGTTTAATGCTTAACGAATCTTAATGAGATCCTGTGTGATGATGTACAACTACACACTAACTGCTGCTCAACAGATAACCCAGTGCCTGCCATCAAACACTAACTGTGACACATTTATGCTTTTTTACACACATAAAAACAACTTAACATCAGAAAAAAAGGGCCATAATATTAAAAAAAAACGACAACACTTGTACCTCTGAGCTTTATGTTATAAAAGACTTTAAAAAACAAAGTACTAAAAGTATAGACAAAGAATAATAGTTTTCTTAAGCAGATGCATCATGTCTCTGGACAAATATAATGTAATGATTTCCAGACCTTCTACCAACCAGCCATAGCCTCCTCCAAGTTTAAATGACATGTTTCCATAGTGACGGTCTTGTCCTGGCCCTGCTGTAGAGAGACATGTTCAGATGGACAAACAACTTCAGTCCTTGAAGGATTTCCTTTTGGTTTGATTTGATCTAAAACTCCTCAAATTAAACCACTCGGTTTTCAGGCCTGTTTAGATTACAAATTCTATCAGTTGTCAGTTATGACATTTCACAGCAAAAAATGGAAATCTAAATAAGTCATTTTTTTCTTAAAATAAGTGCATTTTTTCTTGAATTGTGGAGGTAAGTGAGACACTTTCCCAATGGAACAAGACAATTTAAATTTACAATAAGAAAAACTATTTCATTTATCTTGTTTATGCTGCCTATTATCTGATTATCTTATTTTAATAGTAAAATACTGATTCCATTGGCAAACCCTCTTATTTACCTGCTCAAATTAAGGATAACAAAACTAAATGTAAGAATTTTTTTTACTTATTTATAGATCGGGAGTTGGACTGAAAAAACTCAGTTTCTATACATCTCCTTTCATGTATATTTTAAACTCATTATATTGTAATAAATTTGGATAAAGAGGCTGAAAAATACTGGCCTGTAAACACAGATTAGTGATGAGCTGGATGATCAGTGAGACACATAGTGACCTGCAGTAAATTCAGTCGCGTGTACAAAGCGTGTGTAGGGGGGTGTAAATCGGCCGGCAGAGTTAATCTTTGGTTTGCAGCAAACACACTCTCACTGGACCTCACTCAACATAACTGATGTAATCAATAACCAGTTTAACTGTTCTGCTGAGGGGAAGCCATACGGAACTAAAAAAACACACTGGGTTATTCCCAGCTTTCAGCAACTCCTCCATGTTTACGGCTGCATCCAGATCAAACTGCTCCCCCCCGCCAGCATCCGAGAGTTTCAGGTTCAACTAACTCTGTCTGAAAATGTCAAGACCTTTAAACAAAAATTTATTCAACTGTCTGGAGAGACGAGCACAGTGAAGTACAGCTGGATGATTGATGAAACCTGTTGGAGATGAAAAGAAGATCAACTTTTAGTATTGGAGACATCAGATGCTCTATCAGGGCATCATCATCTATCAACAATACTCAACAGATCTGTTACTGTATGCAAAGAAAGCAGAGGTTTTGTCGACTTCATTGCTGCCAAGTACATGATTAACCATAAATAAGGGTTAAGATAACAAGGTTTTCGAAAAGAAAAATAAGAGAGAGCAGCTTGCATTTATAAATTGTGTTTTTCTTGGAAATCCTTTCTGGTTTTACCTTTTGGACCCATTTAGCATTAGTATGGAGTTAATTCTGTTAAAAATAATTTAATCTGCTATTTAGTAATTAAACTTTAATATTTATGTTTACCAAATTGTTCAGTTAGTGGTCTTTTCATATTAAATGTTATAACATTTGAATTTTTCTTCTTTTTTACATATTTGATATGTCGATGCATTTCTGTTTCTTCGACTGATTTTTGCAAATTACATTAAAATTTCAATTGCAAATTGCATTCTCTTCACTTCTGGGTTGGGTTTTCCTCTGGAGAAAGAAGAGAAGATGCATTTCTATTGGTGTGTGTGGACGATAGCTACAAGCATTTGTATTGGGCTTTAAGAGACGAGGGTACGACCTGCAAAACACAATTTGAAAACAATGTAAATCATAAAACTCAACCTAAAAAACAGAAGTTTGAAAAAACTGCATTTGAAATTTTAAAATCTGTAGAAAAAAACAATTATATAAAAAAAATTAAGCAGGAAAAAACCTGCTTTCAAAAAGCAAAAAAAAAACCCCAAAAAACAGGAACATTATTCTCAAAACCTTCCTTTGATTAAGACATTTTTCAGAGTTTATTTTTGGGTTCCATTTTGTTTTTTTATATTCTTGCTTACAACAATAATTGAACAAAATTTACTCCATACAATGGGAAAGAATTCTGATTGCTGAAAATAGACATTTCCCACTTTTCCCATTTTTCATCCACTCTATCAGGGTGTTTCACTGTTGGTACCATTCAGGAGTCATGGTAGTTCTCCAGTTTTCTTCTCCAGCCACTAAAGTGACCCCTCTCTTGCATATTTTTTATTCTGACTCGACCCTTTCACTGAATTACTGGGTCTGAATAGGGGATGACGCTTCTCTTTAGATCTTTATGTCCACAAATCATAAGAGAAAGGATATTTTAGCGCAAATATTGATGTTTAAAAAAAGAATTGTTGGGGACCAGCCAGGGGCCCATCAAGGAAAGTGGTGAAATACTGTAGTATACTGCATTTTTTATGTTGTGTATAGCTATAGATTCTGTATATATGTTTATTTTGTCTGCAACATTAACACCAAGTCAAATTCCTTATAAATGCAAACCTACTTGGTAATAAACTTGATTTCGATTCTGATATCAATAGATTTTTATGTGTAAAGTGACTTGAAACATCTGAATCACTGCTGTGTAAATATAACAGATGGCATCAGAACAAATCTCCTTTATTTTTCAGCAGACAAGAATAGTTGAGTCACTATAAACCCCATAAAATCATGTGAGAGCCTCATCTCTGTTCCCCATAAATATAGGAAAGGATATTATTAAGATGCACAAAATGATGGATGGTGAAATAAGATTTTATTTAACCAAAACGCTGTGGGGGAGTTTTCCCCCTCAGCATTATGTTGATCTCTGCTGTTTTCTTCTTCTAGCTGAAACCTAAATAACATCCCCAGTTTTTAAATGCTGACTGGCTTTAATTTGCATATATAGTGCATCATTTTCTTTCTGCTGTGGCTTTTTGTGAACTTGCTGGATGATAATGTCTCAGAGGCAGAATTAATGGCCTCACCTCCAAGAGGACACGTGCTTATTAATGTAAGAGGTTTAATTTGGGTGCTTAAAGTTATATGGTTGGGCTTTTATATTGCTGTGTATGAACAGGAGCTGTGGGCCAGGCTATTTTGGTCCAGTATTCTTCCTAAACACAGGAGGCAGTCCATGGTGGTGGAAAGTAAAAACTTTTAACTTTCTACTCTAATGCATTTCAAGGAAGCTGCTGCTTGTTACTTTTGGTTCAGCTTAGCTTTGTAATCTGCTGCTGCTGTTTTTTTTCTTCAAATGCTATTTTAACAACCTTTAAGACTGAATTTGGACACCACTGTTTTACAATTTTTGTAATTATTTTTTATTTAGATAGACAGATTTCTATCACATTCATTAATTAATGCTTTACCTATTTAAAGTCGTACATGATGATATAAGCAGGGAGTCCAAGGGATTTTGTCCATACTACTGTATTTTTTTTGGAGACTATTACCAATTTTAGTTGTGAACAAAAACAAAAAGGAACAGAATTGAACAGCGATTGCACCACCTTGAGCAATAAAAAACACAAAAACATAAAAGGGCAGGACACATAATTCACAAGAACAATGAAATGAAGTCAGATCTAATTGGTCTTATGTTCTCAGTCCATTTGGCCCAGATCTTTTCGAAATTTCCCTTTTTGACCTTGGAGGGAAAAAAAAATATTTTCCATAGCATAAATCTGGTCAACAATTTCAATCCATTCATCGATACTATGATGGGTTACCATGGCGGCGCTCCAAGGCAGCGGCCAAGAGCAGCTCCTTTTGACAATTTCACAAAATATGCCGCTTAAAACTATACAAACTAGACATCAGTCCCGCATCTATGATCCCCAACGCCTGCTGCAGCTACGGTCACAAAATGTTTTAAATACTGACATTTTTGACAGTTTAAAAAGCTGCGGAGTGCTACGGACGGATGTAAACAAAACAACATAACATAACGGACAGATGAAGAGAAAGCGAGGCTGCAGGGGGGTGCTAACTGAGAAGCTAAAGAGAAATCCCCACAGACCACCACTTCCATCAATCCTGCTCTCTAACTCTCTCTTTAAAATAGGAGATATGTAACTGCTGCATCATCATTGTGAGTCTTGGCTTCATCCAGCATTACCGGACAGAGCTGTTGGCCTAACGTTGCTAAACCTGCCGATGGCACCATTGCTGCTTCAACCACGTCAGCCTCTTCAACTCAGGGGGCTACCACCCTCACAGCATCGTCATCATCGTCCTCTTCCTCCCCTGAGCCAGGAGAAGCGAGTGCTTCAGGAGCTGGAGGCAGTAGTAGCAGCTCAACAACAACTGCTGCTTACCTTATCAAGGCTGCACTTTAAGAAATGAAATTGTCTAGAGAGATGTTCTAAACAAAAATTTATTTTTGTTTACACTTGTGTATACAAAATAACGCAAATAAATTTGTCTAAGCCTAAGATAGCGGGTGGTTCTGGTTTTAGCCGCTCTCCTTACTGGCTGCTAGTAGAATGGTCAGCAGTTTTTTGTCTTTATTGGTCCATGTGGCCCAATGTAAGTTGCCCAAGAACAGCCTTTCACATTTGAAGCGTTTTCATTTTATTATAATGTAGTTTGTTGCAAGGATTTTACAGTTTGAAGAAATAGAAAATTACACCATTTTCCAACCATCAAAAGGATGTTCATGACAAGGAAGGGCTATATACTGCATACTGCATGCATCATTTAGGGAGTTAATGTAACAGGTAGGTGCTTCGGCCGGAGAGTAAGTGTTGGGGCTGGTATGATTTAAGGAGGGCCGGCCCACAGATTACCAGTCTGAGCCTGGTGGTAAGCTAGCGCTAGAATAGTTTACCCTTTTCATCCTGTTAGGTTTATTCTTTATAAATCATGTGCATTGTTACTCTACCAGATTAGACATACTAGAAGGCCTTCCTTCACATGGTGGATGTCACTGGGTGTACAGAGGTCATCTAATCAGGGCAGCCTTCGTGTCTTTAAAAATACACAGGATGGCTAAGTGGGCACATCTTGGAGCCGGACTGATAAAGGAGAGCTATCTGTAGTCCTGGGGCATAGATGCAAGATGCATACAGGTCAGGGCATGGATGGGCGTGTCAGTTTCTGATATGGACAGCTAAGCATCCACTTGATGCAACACATAGACTCATGAGGTAGAAGAAAGAGGAGATTACCTCGTTCGGGGCTCAATCTTTGCCGGACGCTCACTGACGTTTTTTGAGCCCACAGCTGTGCCAACTCCAAGCAATTTCTCTGACCTGGAATAAACTGTTACTTTTTAACTCCTGTTTTATAGTCCTTTTTTATATGGTTTTACCCAGTTTGAGTTAAGAGTAGTAAATAACTTGCTCCCAGGAAAAGAACCGAAGGGAAGTTCTGAGGCACAGCCGCCTACAGGGGGACATGACTTCCTTATTTAGCAATCCCTAAAAAAAAACATTTAGACACACATTAAGGTGAATGACTGAATGTATAGCATGATCCATTTTGTGGTCCTTTGACTTGATTAAAATCTATACAGGTATAGACTAGATGGTATGGCTTTAAGGTTACATGTCAAAACATAGAACCAGTGACAATGTTTCTGATTATAGTTGGACAATTCACTAACCTGTTTATGGACACCACACCGCTACCAGCAGAAACCATTCACTATCCAGAGCGGTTTATGTGATGTGAATCTAATAAACATAAGTACTTTGTAGTGTTGCATCGATACCGACACCAGTATCCGCCGAGGCCTCGATCCAGCACTGAAATGGTGGTATCAGCATCGGCGAGTACCAACAAATAGAGCACCAACACCATTTTGATAGCCTAAAGTTTATTCAACTATCAACTATTGTCACCAATTCTGGTAGGCAATAAAAACGCTTCTAATGGATTCACTTTTGTATTAAGTCTTTTTCCCGCTTCACACAAAGGTAGACAGCAGTTTGACAAAGCCATGATGGCAATTATTTTACATCCAAGCAGTATGAAGTTCTTCATATATACACACACATCAATTTCAAACAGATGGTATTGGTATCGGCAAATATTGCACAACCAGGGATCGGGGCCAAAAAATAGCATCGCCATGGAGTGTGGTAGAGCGATTTACTGCATAAAAGATTCCTACATGATTTTGTGTGCAGTCAGCCAAAACAGAGACTCAATGTGCTAATCAGATGTACAATATATCATAGAAAAAGACATATTTTGCTGTTAAAGTTTAGTGATAAAAAAGTTTGTTTAATTGCTTTGATTAAAAGCTGAGTAAATCTTATGTAAAGTTTTTTTTTTTTGTAGTTCCTTCTAAAAACAACTTCTTAATCAGATATATTATTTTTCAGAAGGTGCACATATGAGGCATACTCTGAAGCTGAAGACGAGGAAGAGGTTATTCACATTTTAAGGAATTAAGGAAAAATATCCTGTAAAGGAAGCTTATCTAGAATAGGACAAAAACATCGTTCACCTACAAAAGAACATTTTATGTTCTAATTTTAACCCAGCAGAAAATAAAGAAAATATTATGGGTTTACTTAAGTTGGTTATGGACCTTTAGTTTCACACCAAGAACTTCCTAATGGGGATGGTTTTTTAGATTTAAAAAAAACTGTTTTTCTCCTTCGATTACTGTCAATTTTACATTAAAAATTAACTGATAGAGCTTTGTTCAGTGACCTCTAATTGCAGTAGGCTAGTTGGAAAAAAAAGGAAGCATATAGAATCTAATTAATATATTCTATGAACCTAAAGCACAATGCATGTTATGGTTGTTGCATGTCAGGTACGGCGGTCATTGACCTTGAACAAAGCACCTTACAGTAGAACTGCAGTGAGTCCTTGAGCTGCATGGCTGTCACTGCCCCTACATAGTTAGGGACACATTTCCCACTGGGATCAGCTTCATAGTCATAGTAGGACACTTCTTTGACTTTATTTATTTTGCTCAGGCTTTTGCCCGCAATATGTTGAAAGGGCAATATTATTGCCATTATTAATAATATATAGTAGAAATTTTGCACATTCAGTAATAAAATGTCCAGGGGATGTTATGGGGGATGGTCATTTAAGAAGGGAGATGATTTTTTTTATTTTTATTTTAAGAAGGGGAATGCCATCCCCCCTCATTCCTCTTCGACTTGATTACTGTCTATTTGTAATAAAGTTTTTAGAGATCTTATTCTATTTCTATTTTATGCGCATATTATAATCAGCTTAATGAAACAAGCTTTCTACTTTCCCTAATAGATCTTCTCAGGAAGGAGCTGGAGACAACATCTCTGTGAAAAACACAGCGGCTTTAATAAGAGTAGTGTAATGCAGAGACTCTATATAGTGTAATTATCAGCTAAAGCCTCAAAGAGATTCAGATTTCTATAAAAGTTCAGCCTGGCTATGATGTACTGATTAAAACCTGTTTATCTAACAAAAACATTTCCATTCCCTAATCTGAAAATCTCTATTTCTTCTAGTTACATCTAGACACCACTGCAATGTTTGACGCAAAAGAAACAGAAGAGACCAATTAAAAAATCCAGCATTGTTTTATTCCAGCCCAGATGTGACAGTAACTGAGCCTGAACACTTAATGGTGAGCAAGTCTGTATGAACCTCTTGACCTGGAAATACATTCACAATCTGATAAAAGTTTCAACTACAATTCCTGTAGGATGTGAACAAAGTTCCTCTTTCTTTATTTTTCCAGAACAGAAGGATTCCAGAGACATTAAATCTTAACATGTTTTTGTGTTATTGGTCAGTTCAAAATTTAGTACAATAATTTTTCTCCCCATCCACATGCAAGACAGATTGAGGGGAAAGCTTAAAATCAGGTTTTTATTTTTGTCAATGCAGCAGCGCCCCCTGGAGCCGACAGCAGTAAGGGCAGCTTTGGATCATCCAAATAAGAGTTTTATAATTGCTTCTGCTAATATCTGGACTATAATCAGGATAAGGTCATTAAAAGGATATGTTGAAATAGGACATGTATTTAAAGGCTTTTTTTTGCATGCAGGGTAAAAATCAAAGAAGCACAGCTTCTATAACATTCACCTTCAGCTCTCTGAGGTTAATTGTCTCCAATAAAAAGCAGGATTAACTCGACCCACAGACGGTAGCTGACATGCAGAAATTGTTCATACAAAAAGAGTTTGACCCACAGATTCCTGCAGCTGCTGCAGTCGTAAACAGAAACAAAGCGTTCATCCCCTCGGTCCTATCTCTCTTTCAAGACTTTGCTTGTAAAAAATATACGGAGGCTAATTGGATGATGAAAACCTGCTAAAGATGGCCTCCAGGAATAATGTGTCAGTTAAGAACCCAATGTGTTCAAATCATTAAAAAAGCTTTTAAGAACTCTTCCTTTTTCTTCTTTTCCATAGACTTCTTTTGTGTTGTTAAAATAAGAAGAAATGTCCCACACTGCTGTTATGGACAACAATTCCTTTTTCAATACATCAACAACATTTTTTTAATTCAGAAACTGAAATATCAGTCCTCATATAATCCAAACCATTGAGGCAAGTGTTCTAAAGAGAACTTATTTTTCTCATATAAGCGTCCTTTCAATGGATCAGAACTATGCTTTTCACGTTGATCTAGTTGCTCCATATATTCAACAATAAGTTTTTTTGGTTTATGATTGAATTGTGACATATATGATAGAAAAAACAAGTTGAAAAGGCTTAGACAGGATTTTCTGTTGGAAGCGAAGTTGGCATAATCTCCTCTCTCTGTCCCACTGATATCATTTCATTAGAGGTCTTGAAGCTGACGCCATCTTGTTGATGGATAGAGTTCCTCTCGGTGGTTTCCTGATAACTCCTGGCGAGGATGGGCTCAGAGGAAGAGGAGAGAATATTGCTTTTGGGGTTGAGATTTGGTGAGAAGGAGGGGTTATTTGTTTTCTGGGCGGGGTCAGGCGTGAGATTACAGTCTGTTTCTGTGACTGTGTCAGTCCTCTCACATATGACCTGCTGTATCTCAGTTTGCACTACATGCTCTACCTGTTTTTCCTCCGCCTGACCCACAAACCCAGTGCATCCTGAGCACCTTCTACTGGGCAACAGTCCCTCCTCCCTCTTTACACAGCTCCTCCCTCTGGAAAGAGTCTTTCGGTCTCTGTAGTTTTGGGTACATGATGTCCTCCTGGTTGTCCGGCTCTGTTCAGCTCTGTCTCTCTGCTTTCGGATCCGCTGAGCTCTTTGTAACGCCAGAGCTGCAAGGTCAGAGTGAGATGATGTGCTGTCAATCATCCTTCTACCCAGAGCGAGGGGCCTGACTGGCAGTGCCAGCCGCAGTCGCAGCCAGAATCGGGAGCGGCGGGGTTCTGACTGACTGCCACGCCATGTCACGGTGCAGATCGAGGCCTGACGGAGCTGAGCAACCTCCATGCAGGGAATTTTCCTGACAGAGCGGTGAATCACTGTGACAACGGAGGCCTGGTGGCCATGCTGCAGGTACAGAGCCAAGCGACACTCCAACAGGCTGAAGCTCTTCTCTGCCAGGAATTCTGGACTGAGGACAAAAAGAAGGCGCCGACTGCGCTTCATTGACAGCAGGATGGACTCTGACAGATCTGAGACATCAAAGAAAGAAGAGAGCCATCTAAAAACACAAACAGTTTCACATCACCAATGAACTCTGTTAAAGTCACCCCTAACGTGACCCAGTCAATAACTTTAGCAAACACTTTTAACTTAAAAAAAAAATATCGATCACCTGCAGTAGGACAATTGGATATGATTGAAGTCCATTAAAGTGTAATTCGAATGCACCGCTGTAGCAGGTTTCTATTTTATCATTATTTAGAGGAAAGCTCCTGAATTCAAAGGGATGCGAAGCTGAGGGAGGCAAAGAATGCAAATTTAGAAACAAATTGTGCAATTTTCAGAAATTTGGCTAAATTAGATCACTGTTACGCCTGCAAAATATGCATAGGGAAAATTACAGGAGATAGGAAATCTGAAATTTTGTCTACATTATGTTGGGAAATTCACCCATGGACTAAATACTGCTGTGACCTACAGTGAAGAAGGCAGCGTAGACAGGGTTTTTAAAATCAAAATGAAAGATAGAGAAAACAATATTGACAAAGGATGAAGTAAGGAACTGTCTTAAAAGGTTTGAGGGTAGCTTTTAAGTAAGGCGTTTTTCATTTAGCCCTTGAGGGACTGTTTCGTCGTCCTACCTCCAGTGCACACTGTGGCCAGCTGCCCCCTCTACCTCACTCTTTTGCTCCGTCTACCAGACGGCTTCCCTAATGCACCGCTGTCCTCCTTTCATCTCCTGCAGTGCAGGGGTAACCAATTAAACATCAGCGGGGTCCGAATAGAGAAAATCAACAACCAGTAAAGGTCCGGAGAAATCTTTAATTATAATGTGTTACTTTAAACAGAATTTAACACTGAAATAAAATGCAGGTGTTTATGAATCCATGTTATACATTGACTTTTTACATAAAAAATTATAAAATCTAAAGTGTTTTTTGTAGTAGAGAACAAAAATCATTCAGTTTGGTATATAGACAATTTCCTGATTCGCATATTTTATAAAACACCTGAACTGACCATTTGTTTTTTTCTTTTTCTTTCCTTTTTATGTTTTAATGAGAGAAGTGGGCTTCGACATGTAGGAGTTTGCCCTGAAATCGGAGGGTTGACGTTCAAGCCCCGACTCCGACTTTCCAGTGTGTCGTTGTGTCCTTGGGCAAGACACTTCACCTGCATTGTTCGCTGATGGTGGTCAGAGGGCCCGGTGGCGCCAGTGTACGGCAGCCCCGCTTCTGTCAGTGAGCCCCAGGGCAGCTGTGGCTACAATGTAGCTTTGCCACTATCAGTGTGTGAGTGTGTGTGAATGGGTGAATGAATAGTGTACGCGCCTTGGTCAAGTCTCCTAACTTGAATAAAGGCGCTATATAAGTACATGCCATTTTACCATTTACCATTTCGAAGCTGACCTGCAAGGCTTTAGACCTGGGTTTGAATGGAGACAAAGCCATTCTAAAGCACATATCAAGCCTGGATCAATATCTAATTTTGATTAAGGTCATGGTGGGGAATCCTGCTTCACAGCCGTAGGTTGAGCCAAACATACTGAAAATGTGCAGGGTCATCTTTGAGTACACCATTTCACTTTTTTGTCACTAGTTCATCACGCTTCTTCCAGCAGTCCACACTTTCCCTGCTCTTTTTCTCATCATCTTCTCCTTCTTTTTCATTGCCTGGCTTGCCACAGGTTTGCCTGCTGTGTCTAAAAGTAGCAGTAGCAGCAACCCAGACTGACAGAGCTCATTGGCTAATTTGTATCACGTGCAGCCTGGTGCTGGATGGGGCTTTACTATATTAACAGGAGAAGCGGTGCATCGGACAACAGGCAGTAATCTATAAATGTTTTTAAAATTAGGTTGGGTCCGGATTAGCCCGCAGGTGGCTCCAGATCCGGACCGCCGTCCGCTAACCCATGACCTCTGCTCTAGAGGCTAGCCTCACTCAGGTGCGCTGTCAGAACACCATCTCACCTTCCTTAAAGGGATAGTTCGGGATTTTTGACATGAATCTGTATGGCATCCCCATTACCAGTGTCATGCAATCACACTGACTTACCCCTGGCAGCATCCTGTGAGCAGAGTTCTCGTCCAGCTTTGGTCAAGCGAGAAGTAGTCCCGCAGGTTTGCTAGACCCAGCGAAATAAAACGTTTTCTTCCCAAAACATTATGTGTTCAAAAGAGTGATATTTTTTGCATCCCTAAAACATTGTAGTGGAAAAAGTCACACGCCGTTATCAATTGGTCCTATTATCTCTCACCTCTGTAATTGTGCGCGCAACACCATGACCTGACAGCTAGGGCCTACCTGTTTGATTCAGCGATTGTTTACTACTGGGGAAGATGTCTGACTCACGAGAGTTGACACGAGGAAAACATCGACTTCCACTTAGAGCCAAAGGGATATCTTTATGAACATGAGTACACTGACGATGAACTTCGACAAATGGAGTTAGATCGGGCAGAAAGAGAGAGGGTGGACAGAGAAGTGATGGAAGCTGAAGCCGAGCCACAGCTGGAGCTGCGATATCCAGGGTGGCCGACAAACCATGGTGCACTTGTTTCAAGTGCTAATTAATGCAGACAGAGGTGGATGCTACTGTTGCCACGAGTGGGATTTAGTAATGCCCGAGATACAGAACCTTTCCATTGATGAGGATGTCGGAGTTGCAGCAGCTGCTGTCTGCATCACAACAACAGCACTGAAATGAGCTGGAAAAGTTGAGCTCGCTGTCAGAATGACGGCGCGCACTGATAGGAACAGGAGAGAGAGAAAATAGGACCAAGTGATAGCGGCGTGTGACTTTTTCCACTACAATGTTTTAGGGATGCAAAAATATCGCTCTTTTGAACACATAATGTTTTTTGGGAAGAGAACGTTTTATTCATTGCTGGGTTTAGCAAACCTGCGGACTACTTTTCAGGAAGCTTGATTCAAAACTGGATCGAGCGAAAACTCTGCTCACAGGATGCTGCCGGGGGGTAAGTCAGTGTGATTGCATGCCACTGGTGATGGGGATGCCATACAGATTCATGTCGCAAAATCCCGAACTATCCCTTTAAGTTGTCCAGGAGATTCGTCACCCAACTCAGAACAGCTAAGCTTGTGGATAGGTGGAAGTACCACTAAAGGCGACCGTCCAGTCAAACCTCTGGTGGAGATGGTGATATTCTCCATATTGGTTCTATCTTTGAGAAGGTGGTGAACCCAGCAATGCCGACATCTTTGATCGGCTTTCAAAAGTGAAGAAAACAGTGCGAGTCACTCCGTAAACAGTAGACACAATGACCTCAAGTTTTTATGGGTTCAGTGGAAAGATGCCTGGCAGGCCCCTGCTTTGCTCATGAAGAAGCAGTATATTCCTTTTGCGCATTTTTGGCATCCCGTGTTTCTAAAGCAACACCTTCAAAATACTTAACCCTGTAATGCCTAATGTATCATATTTGATACATACGGTTTTCTGAAATGTTTTGCGTCTGACACCTTTTTGCATAATTTAATGGTAAAAACTTTGCTCAAAATCCTATTGTACACAATCAGATATACCTGATAACAGCCAGTAGAAGACTATACAAAAAAATAATCTTGACTTATCGCGATAGTAATAAATTATTAATATCAAAAACGTATTTCTGTTTTTTTCTTTTTACATATTTTGTTAAAAAGGCCAAATAAGGACTTCAAACCAAAAAAAAAAGTAATTTTCTGTTTTGTTTTATTCTTGGATCGGCTTTAAAGGGTTAAGGTGTCACGATGTTAAGCCCTCTCCCGCAACTGGACTCCCATGACCCCTTCAGAGTATAATGAGTGTAAAGATCCACTTATGGAAATCAAATGGATTCAACTCAAGAAAAAAAAAAGTTTTAATTTTGAAATGGAAACTTTAACTGAGAAAAGGTGAATGATCAATGAAGAAAACATCAATAAATGCAAATTTTCTTTAATTATTTGCAACAACATGATAGAAAAACAATAAAAAAACATGATTTGTTTCATATTCATCTTATGACAAAGTGCAGAATCCCTTCTTGGAAAACAATACAGAGTTGTCAAATTCTTAAACAGCATAGCATGTTTAAGAATTAGAAAAACAGAAAAGCATGTTTTTAACCTGAAAAATAAATTTGAATAACTGATTTACTGTGGGCATTAAGAACCTGCAGTAATGGCAGTATTTGCAGAGGACTAATCCCCATTAAGAGTCAGGTTTTCCCTAATTTCCTCATTAACTGCTACTCTATACAGATGACACCGTCCTTTATCTTTATGTTGATTTCTGTTCTCAGAGGGTAAGATGAAATGTTATCAATAAAAGGAAACACAATATATAAACAATTACTAAAATATACAAAAAGTTCCTCTAACGGCCAACAGGTGGTGACAAAAACAAAACCAATTCATCCTAAAAACCAGAAATACATCTTTTCTCATATAGCAACATTAACATGTTTATGCAACACAACTTTTAGAACATATAATCACCTTTCTGTTAGAAACAGGAAGGTTCCTTTTGTGAAATTAAATGTAAACTTTTAAATTAGCTTTAATTGACTATTTATACTTGTCATAACATACACTAAATATTGCATTTAAAACATACTGGACATGAGAGGATAATGAGCAGATGAAAGTGATTGATGACGATTCGTTGATTGGGTAATGAGGCCAAGTTGAAGGAAGCTGCAGAAGCTACATGAGAGGAGCGCTGAGCTGAGGAGAGGGAGGGAGGGAGGGAGGAGTGTCTCCTGTGGAATCATGTTCATGTTGAGGAGTAAATATTATTTGGGTAATGTGGTGGATTTTTAGCCTTGCTGGCAGGATTTCTATAGTCGGGTTCAAACGTTGCTGCAGTGATATTAGCGGTCAGTTCAGATTTAAAGTTGTATTGTTTAGAAACAGCACAGTGTTTTGTTTTTCTGGCTTTTTTTTTACTACCATGACAATCTCTGCATTTCACTGTGTGAAGTATTAACATTCATAATTTGGATCAGTGGTCGAGAAAACACATCTGAACCTCAGATATCCTGTAGACTGTTCTCAGAGCCAACAGACCGGGATCAACTACAATCCGGCTCCGCTTCAAAATCCAGCAGGCCGAGAGAATTCAAAAAGGATCAACAGTGAAACATTCAAAGTGAACAAAGGGCTGATTTATGTTAAAACAAAAGCAGATGAAGCTTATATATTTTTAATTTTTCAACTTAGAAACACAAACAAACTAAAAGTCCTGCGCCAAAATGTAAAACATTTAGGTAACTGTAGAAACCTAAAGTAAGAACTGTAGAAAGGTAGAACATTTAAGCTAACGAGTAAAAAAAAAACATATTTGGGTGAGAAAGAAATTTTTTGTTAAACAGATTAGTGGACACTCCTTCAGCGCCACCATGAGGTAGAATCTTGGTATTACCGATTTATTCGTAATAATCTCCTGATCTTTGGGTCTTATTTGCTTATTTTACTCCAGATATTGCTTTATGCTGATGATATGCAGCTCTACCAATTATCTATGATGCTAACTATTAATCAATATCCAGTCTATTTAAATACCATTCATACTTACTGACAAATACTGTCAAATACCACATGAACAGAAAAACCCTGAAATGTTCTGATTAACCTTTTTTTGCTATGAATAGAGACTTAGGGACGATAAATACTCTATTCTTCTCTTTCCATCATTGAAATCAGGTTTTGCCATCCTGATTTGCAATCCCAGCAATTGATATGAGCAACAATTATCCCTAAGCAGGTCATGAAAACAATGAAACTCCTTAAAAACCTCGATTATATAGAAAACCATCCAGCCCTTAACTCCCCCTCTGGCTGCCATAGCTGGCTGAATCTAATCTCTAACAGTACCTAAGACAAAGTTATGGGTCTGCAGCAGGTGTTTACGCTAAGAAGAGACATATGCTGCTTTTCCACCTCTGTGCTCTCCTCAGGAACATCTTCTTGTACCTTTGTCCTTTCAGTACCTCAGTACAAAGTGTTCTACAGGTGTTGCCATGAAGGAACAAGCTACCAAACACCATGAGAGTCAAAGTGACTATCCTGAACTTTAAGATGGCCTCTGCAGTAAACATCTCCTCTTCTGACATCCCAACATTTCTAACTGATAGAGACTTTGGTTTAACTTGGGATAAGCTTTAAATAGGTCAGAAGTGTTTCTGTTCTTACTTGCCCGGCTGATAAAACGTATTACAGCAATAGTTCCCAAACTTTTCTTTTACGAGTTCCTCTACTTGGGGAACGGCTGTATTATATAAACATTTTAATGTATTCTTGGCTTAGATTGTACTTCCCAAAACCACTGAGGACTATATTGACTCTCCATTGGTTTCAGCTCAATATTGTTTCTATGTACAACAGTTTAGTTTTGAAGGAACAAAAATCAGAAGCGTCGCCTGCGCTACGCTGCAGAGCTAAAGACTTTCTGCGGGGTTTTTTTTTCATTACTGATGAGGCCCGTTTGGGAGTTTGTGCTGTTCTGACTGATGAGCCTCAGCAGCGCCCCCTCTCTACTGCTCCCTTTACCGTCCCCACTAACTTTCCTCACAGGAAGCTCCACTCTCAGCCTCTTCCAAAAGCGAGATGTCAGTTCTTTGGACTTATCCCCTTGCCATCGGACCAGCGCCAGAGCAACCCGGGCCCTCCTGAGCTCCCTGACCAAGCTCTGTCTCTGGACTGGCTTGTACTGGATCAGGATCACCCTCAGGTGCCCGTCCAGCGCCATGCTGTCGATCCCAGCCTTTAGCTCTAGTAGGGCCTGGGAGCCCCGGGAGGCGTAGCCAGGGCTAACGACCACCAGGAGGCGCCGGCTGCGAGCCACGAAGCTCAGCGTCTCATCTGTAATGGCTGCAGAGAAAGATGGAAGGATGAAGTGCTGATGAATGGGGGATGAGTGTGGTTCAGGTGAAGAAATAAGGGATGAAGGAACTCACTGCCTCCGGGGAGACTGTCTCTGTCAAAGATGCACACCGAGTATCCGAGCACGTTCTCCAGAACATTGCGCAGCGTTGACAGAACAAACTGCTCCTCTTCGCTGTTCCTCGCGTACGAGATGTAGACGTCAAACTCCTTATCATCTGAACACAGAGGGAAACAGCTTCAGTAACTAAACATGAGTATGGAAAATTACTTCACCCGTTTGTCTATATAAAGTCAAAGGAAACTTGCTTTATCTGATCTGAGGTCTGATTATCAGAATCGGAAATACTTTACGCAATCCTAGCTGAATCACTTGAGGGAGGCGTTGTAGAGACTCATGATCACAGGCAGAATTATTTCCATTATCTCAATTTGATGCAATTTCCTCAGAACTGAAGCTGCAAAGTCAGATCGTTTCCAACCCAAACTTACAAAACTTTTACACTATACTCAAAGTAAAGGTAAGAAGAAAGTACAACTTCTCTCTAAACTGGGGTTTTAGGCAACAGGAGACACCAACAACATGTGGTTCAAACAAAAACCTCACAGCCTGCGTTTGTGCTTCTGACACATGACAGAAATTTTCCAGTCTCTATAAACAGGAAGATCTTTTTTTTCTTCTTTAAATGCGTCAAACTCTTTTTAAAACTGTTCTGATCGTAACAGATAATAAACTTACATGCAAATTTCATGCAAGATTAAATGTGGCAAAACCTTTACTGCATAAAATACCCATGACGCTGGATCTGTTACACGCTCCACTTTGTTTTAAAAAAAATATAGATATAAAAAATATAACGGCGGATGTCTGGGGGACAGTGATTCGCCTACATGTTATGAATGCTGGCGTACCATAAATGATAAATTAGGAACAGTTTAGTTTGTGCCTTCAAGTTGTTGCCCATAGGAAGACGTTACTTGGATATAACCTAACGGAATATCTTCAGAACAGCTCCAAATGACAGAAATGTGAGATATGTGTGAGTAGAACATTATGTAATAACGTAAAAACAAGAGATCAATGTAAAAAAAAAACAACAAAACAGTGTTCCCCTTTAAGTAGCGACATGTTACGCTGGAAAATATCAAAAACTAGATAAGTCATTTTTTTCTTAAAATAACTGCATTTGTTTTTGCATTGAGGACGTAAAACTGGCATTTTTGTCATTCGAACAAGACAATTTAAGTAAATAGTTAATTAGTTAATAAGAAAACACAACTTCCTTGTTTTATTTCAATTGCATAGTATCTTATTTTAAGAGTAAAAATACTCATTCCATTGGTAAATAATCTTGTTTATCTGCTCAAATTAAGGATAAATGCACTTAATTTAGGAAATTATTACTTATTTCTAGATTTTTTTTTACAGAGTAGCGCAGCTGCTATATACCTATAATGTCTTAAGAAGTCCTGAACATCTACAGTTTAAAAAAAGATCAAACATATGAACAAATGATCAAACATTGAGAGGTTAAGATTTAAAGGTTTAAGCAGATCTGGTCATCGGTCTGCCGTCTATCGGGTTTGGTTTAATACACTGAAAGCTTTTGAGCACCAACACAGAAAGACATAACAGTGAAAGATGAATGCATTCAACAGAAAAACAAAAGGCCAGATGGACGCCTCACCTGTGTGCCGCTCGTCCGTGCCGAACCAGGAGCGGTACAGAAGCAGCAGCTCCAGCCAGAAGACGTGATAAATCATGAAGAGAAGCAGCATGAGGAGCAGCGTGATGCCCAGACCACAACCCAGCTCCACGGTGGGCAGCGACACTGGGAGCAAACACAGCCTAAGGTTAACACCTGCCGCTCTCTACCCTGCTCCGGCCGGTCCAGTGCGAAATTCTGTTTCCCCGTGAAAATCTGTTCCCCCTGTGTCGGGAGCGCGCATCGCAGCCAGAGGGGCGGATCTGACCATTCTCAAGGCGCTCCTGATCATTTTTCGGTAAAAACAACATCCATTTTCATATTTCAGCTGCCTGAAATAATCTGTTCCCCACTCCCTTTAATTTTTGCAAATAAAGAGTAAATATGACCAAATCCACAGTATTTGTTCTTGGTGGTGAGAGGAATAAGCACAGTTTAAGACTTGCAGGTAAATCAATTTCTTCCCCTGTTATGGAGGGGGAACAGATTATTTCAGTAAGCTGAAACATCCATTCTCTCCTCCTCCTCCTCCCGTATCTTTGGGAAATAAAGAGCAACTGTTTCCAATTTCTCTAAAATTGTTATGTTATGCTATAAATGTCCTTAATCCAGTAATCTGTCATATTTTACATTAGAAGGTGATTAACCAGAAATTCTACTCTCATCTTCGCAGGACGTCTTAATTTGTGTTCCCTGCTATCAGCCAGTTTCCATCCTCTTATATCAGCAATGAAAAATTAAAAATACACTACGTGTTGTTGTGTTCGGTGACTGACGTTTTATTTCTGTCAGGCTGAAGGAACAAAAGTTGGAGAAATACCGATTCTCTTGGCGCTTAAAAAACAACACAAAACAGCGTAAGAAGACCTCGATTAATGTATTTATTTTACAATTTTTTAAAAAGAGCAACCGATTAAAATGGATGTTACAAAGTTGAGATGATTATATGAGCAGTTTTTATCGAAAAATGATCAGGAGCGCCTTGAGAATGGTCAGATCCGCCTCTCTGGCTGCAATGCGCGCTCCCGACACAGGGGGAACAGATTTTCACGGGGAAACAGAATTTCGCACAAGACCGCATTAGGAGGGCTAGATTCTCCTTCGCCTTCAGAGTCTTCCTCACCCTCTTCCTGCAGTTGAGCTCTGCGGGTCTCGAAGCCCTTTGCGTTTCTCACAGAGCAGTTGAACTCCCGCTTCAGATCTTCTGGCTGAAAGTCTTCAATCACCAAAACGCTTTCCTCTGTCAGGTCACCGTAATCGTTTTTCTCCAGGCTGCAACATGCAGACACAAAAAAACATTCCTGAATCTATCTGACACCTCTGTCTTTGCTTGAATACGCCGCTTCAAATGTGCCACATTAGCACTAGCGGTGAACGATAATACAGAAAATTAAAGTGCCGGTTATTTTTTAAACCAATATTGCAGTTTTATTTCGATTTTCTTTTGCACTAACTGCAGGCATGTGAATGTTTCATTTCCGGGTTTTATTTCTAAAATAAAACCAGGTCTAAAAGCTGAACTTTGGATGAATTTCCAGAGAAGATATCTAGAAATCTGCCAGTAGAAGCAGGTTTGTTTAATTTCTACCTGTTTATTTGGGAGAAGCGATCATTGGCTGCAGTCACTCTCTTCCCGTCAACCGTCCACCAAATCTCCCGGGAAGTGTTGTGCAGGACAAGAGGAAGGAGGCCTTTGCAGGCCAGACGCACGTCTGTGTCTGACAGGAAACAGAAAATAGTCAGAACCAGAGCTGCCAGTCCAGCAGCCGAACCTCAGCTGGATCGTAACTCGGCACGAAAGAAGAAAGCAGTTTTCAATCGTCTTTGTGCAAAAATAATGATGTCAGTAAAAAAATGTGTTGGGAGACTGGCAGCCTAGTGGTTAGGGCAGAGCTTGTGGGGCTTGAGAGTTTATATATATATATATATATATATATATATATATATATACATACCGTATATATATATATATATTCTGCTGGAGGTTTCCTCCTGTTAATAGGGAGTTTTTCCCTCTCCCGTCTTACTGCATGCATGCTCAGTGTGACGGATGGCTGTAGAGGCAACAACACACTGCAAGCGCAGACCTAATATCCCTACATGCTTATATAGGAGCAGCGAATCGTGCAGTCAAGGACTGGATGTAATCAGCTGGTTTATTAGATAGAAAACTTCTATAAAGTGCTTTGAGATGACGCCTGTAGTGTATTGGTGCTGTAGAAATGGTTACAATTAATAACATTGATCAGCTGTCTAATTTAAATACACAAAGATAATTATGGTTTATTTTTTTTGACATATACAGTTTAAGTATGGTTCCTACACAATGTTTTATAAATGAGAGCCCTGAATATTTGGGTTATGGTTCATCAAATCAGGTCTGATCCGGTCCGACAGCCACTTACTGGTTCTGACAGAGAAGACCTTGTCTTTGGTCGGATGGAGGATGGTGGGCTCTTTGCGCACTCTTAAAGGATCTGCAGGAAGAGGACACAGCAGCAGAGGTTACCTTCAGGGGTCCACCTGCTCACACCTGAATCCGAGCAGCTCCAGACTTACAGATGGCTGAGACGTTGATGCTCCTGGTGAAGTTGAGCATCCTGCCTCTCCGCTGGTACTGCACCGTACAGAAGTACAGACCCTGATATGTGGTGAGCATGGTGTAGAACCGCAGGCGGGTTCTTTGCTGTTCCCGGTCCTTATCCCAAAACGGGTACTCATAGCACTTCTAGAGAACAGATTGAAAAGGTGTCACCTCACCCAGCAGAACCAGCGACATGTTTAATGGCTGACCCACAACCAGGCGGGTCAGAGAGGTTCCAAACCTGCTGCTGCCTCACCGAATTCTCGTAGTACCATTTGACAGTCGGCTCGCTTTCAGACACCTTGGCGATGTCCTGCAGGTCCGGACAATCCAGCGTTTTCCCTTCCTGCATTGGGATCAACTCCTGAGTCGGTGCCGTGGCGACCGGAAGGTCACAGTAGGTGGATCGGATCACCTCGTCCCGCCGCAGCACCTTGAGGCGCATGGCGATCTTACTGCAAGAGGACTTGTTGCTGCAGAAAGGAGGCAGAAAGGAGAACCTTAACATGAACGGAATACAGATCCATCAGCTGAGGAACAGATCCTCACATTAGGTTCTGGGTTTTAAAATGTTGACCGTGAATCAAAACATCAGAGACTGCAGGACTTTTATTGAGGACTTAAAACGTTTCACTACATTTAAAGAGAGTCTTGTGATTTTATGAACAAAGAGCAGATATTGAACAGAAGAGCTTTAAAACAGAGGTCACGGATTAGCGGACCGCGGTGTCTAACTTCACTTGCACCACATCTCCTGTTACTATGGTAAAGCCTCCCAAAGCGTCTGGGACCAGGCTGCACGTGATACAAATTAGCCAATGAGCTGCTGTCAGTCTGGGTTGCTGCTGCTGCTGCTACTTTTAGACACAGCAGGCAAATCTGTGGCAAGCTGGGCGATGGGAAAGAAGGAGAAGATGATGAGAAAAAAGAGCAGAAAAAGTGTGGACTGCTGGAAGAACTGCGGTGAACTGGTGACAGAAAAGTTAAATGTCATGCTCAAAGATGACCCTGAACATTTAGAGGATGTTTGGCTCAACCTGCTGCTGTGAAGCAGGATTCTCCACCATGAACAGAATCCAAAATAAATATGAATCCAGGCTCAAAATGAGCTCCTTGACATGTGCTTTAGAATGGCTTAGTCTCCATTCAAACCCAGGTTTTAAAGCCTCGCAGGGCAGCATAAAGCCCACTGCGAACATTAAGCCATAATTAAAAAAAGTGTCAGTTCAGGTGTTTTATAAAAATATGTGATTCGGGAAATTGTCTATTTACCAAACTGAATGATTGTTGTTCCCTACTAAAAAAAAAATACTTTAGATTTTAAAAAAATAAACATTTTCTATTTAAAAAAAGTCAATGCATAACATGGATGCATAAACACCACAAAGTATTTCAGTGTTAAATTCTGTTTAAATAAACAGATTATAAGAATCATAGACAGGTTCAGATATTACAGGCTAACGATGGAACTAAACGACCCATTCATCGGTTACCATTGCATGTTTCCAAGCAATACAAGGCCTTGTCCATATAAGACTCAAACTCACTGCGGATCCAGACATTTGAATTGAGAAAGCTTCCTGGAGGTGGCTTAAACGTCTTTCAAATCTTGAAAACCAAGTCCAGTGGATATTTTTTGAATTTTTACGAATGACTATGACCTGGATGACTGAGAACCTTCATCAGCTTATTATAATTAAAAATATCTCCGGACCTTTACTGGTTGTTGATTTTCTTTATTCGGACCCCGCTGATTTTTTAATTGGTTACACCTGCTTTAAAGGATTCTTATGTCAAGGTTTTTGGGTTTTTTTTACATGAAGAGAGGAACGGATCTGAGCAGATCAGCAGTTTTTCCACATGAACAAACCTCCGCCCACAAAGGGGGAACCCACAGCTGCAGAGATCTGGGTCAGCAGCTCCTCTTTCTCACACAAACTCCTTCTGAGAAACAAGCTCAGAACAGAACCAGAATCCTGTCAAAACCAGGCCACATTAGCTTTGCTTCCTCATGTCTGCAGAGTTCAGATAAACTGAAACCAAGGCAACTCTGGTGCAGCTCCTGGTTCTGTTGATGTCCGTAAAGATGGAGCAGGAGACGGACCTGCTCCGCATTCTATCTCCTGCATTCGGTTCTGAAGTCGGATCCTCACTAAAGAAGGAGTTCATGAATGAAAGCAGCTGGAATTAGATTAATACGAAGGACAGGAGCTTCATCTTCTTAATCCTCATCACCAGCTCCTGTAAAAGTAGATGGTTCATCTTTCTGTGGGGATTCTGCTGGAGTTTTCCACTACCAGGAGACCCAGAACAGAACCAGGGGTCTTATTTAAAAAGCATTGCCTAGGATCTGTACTAGAAGTGTAAGTATGCCAAATACCCAACATTGGCGTACACAACCAAGAACCAAGAGACTTTCCTTCAGGATCATGGAGCTTCAATGGCAACCGCAGGGAAGATAGCAAGAAATATGGCTTATCTAAGGCAGAAACAGATGTGTTGATGAGTGTAGAGGAGAATTGGATGCATCCGTTTGGTCGCCACAAAAAAGGCTCAACAAATTAAAGGAGAAGTCCGGTCATATTCAGAATACAACTTCTTAAATAACTTTAAATATTAAATTATTACATAATGTTCAATAAATGATAAATGTTTTAATCAAGAGTAATTTTCATGTGAATGAGCTTTACTGGAGGCATCCATGTTTGTCAAAGAACACTACTGCCACCTACTGGTTTGTGACGTCACGGTGCAGTATCGGCTGTTGATCAAGTCCCAGTGCTGTATCTGGTGTTTGTCACAATGCGCTATTATCCAACTTATCTTGAAAACATTCTTCTTCCAAATGTTTTTTCTCTGGCCAGAAGTTTGATGGTAAATCCTCCATCCTCAGGTTGGCAATCCAACGACGAACGGCTCCCTTTAGGATCATGAATTGGAAAGGTGAAATAACTAATGTTTTTCACTTTTACCCGATGTATTCCAACATCCAGCTGCCATGCACGTGGGCATTGTCAGTTTCACTATAGCTCTGGTGAATTTCAATGGTGAAGTCCTCTGAAAATCTTCAATAATTGTTGTTAATTGCAAATGTGTCTAGTAGTTCCCATTGATTTTGCTTGTAAAGCGGGGAGAATGGCGCTAGGCTTACGCGCACCGTGGCGTCACTGCTGGACGATGTCAGGAGGGAGGTGTTGCTATATTTGGGCAAAAATGGCCGCTCCCAGACTCGTGATCGTGATGAAAATGATAGTTTTATTTTTTAATGATGGGTTATGCTAAATTTTTAACTTTTACTTTAAAGGAAATAGAATCTAATGTATGAACAAGTTTCAAGGTGGCTAGCAGTGTTGTGCTTCGTGCTGGCTGTGATATCTCAGCTTTATGGATGAATTGACAGGATTATTTTGTCCCTAAAAGTTGATTCAGGCAGAATTAATTAATCACTGATTAATCAGTTTTTGGACATTAAGTTCTGTGAAACATTCACCGTCTGTAGCTGAGATGAAACTGTGTCCCTACAGTCAAAGAGCCTCTGCTATGAGAAACGTCCATTAATGTACAAGAAGAAAAACTAGTTCCAGTGCAGGGATGCAAATAATCAAAGATTTTTAAGCTCGGAAAACTCTACAGTGTTTAAAAAAAGGTCTTTAAAAAAAACTGTTTCAATCACTGCAGCAGAAGGAGGCGGTCCGTCTGAGCTGGAAGGAGGGACAGGAAGTCAAACCTGATGGTTCTGTGGTACCCTCACTGACGAAACCTCACCATGACCCAGAAACCGTGTAGAACTCTATGCTTTGTTTTCTTAGAGTGGGTAACACCCACTGCTGTCACAGGATGGGTTGATCCATTCAGTCAGCTGCTCAGTTCAAAGCAGCGGATCTCAGAACCCTCTAGATGAAACCAGAGATCAGTCTATGGACCGACCCAAAATCAAGTTCTACTAGAATCTTTTCTGAATATTGAATCTGTCAGCTTTTCTGTCTGTGATGACAGATCAGAACCAGAACAATTTAGAGTCCAGATTTCTTTCTGGTTTATAATCTCTCATGCCGGATGTTTAGCTGCGTCTCAGTGGTGGCATTCGGGTTAATTGAAGCCAAGGTTCTGTGATGCTGAGGTTCTGATTTAAAGCTCGGAGTCCAGAGGAACATAATTCTTAAGAACATTAAATCATTTCCTTTCCAGTTCTGCACCAGTTTATGATGAAATGTTAAATAAAATCCCAGTAAAACCCAGATGGTTTAAAACCTCCAGGAGAAAGTTTTGCAGACCAGAACCGGTCTGTTGCCAGAGAAACCCAAACAGGCAGGATGTGGACTTACCGCAGCATGCAGATGTACTGCCCCGTGTCGTTGGCCACGGCCGGCTGCAGCCACAGTCTCTCCCTGTCTCTGCTGAGGCGCGGGCTGCGGAGCAACAATCACATTAGAGACAGACAATAAATCAGAAACGATCCAATTAGAGCGACATCAGAACAAACTCCCACGTCCTGAGCGACGCCGGCCTAACCGCCCGTCTCACAAACACCAATACATCGTTTCTGGAAGGAAAATCGTTAGGATGCTCTTCATCATTAAATTACACATGCAGAACCAAGGTCCGGGCAGGAAAAGGGCCCGTGTTCCCAGCAGGTGAAACCCAGTTATCTACTGATCGGCTTTGTGTTGCAGGACAGTGAATAATATGCAGAAAACTGGCCCGAAAAATAATAATTTAAGCAGCATTTCTATTCCAGAGAGAGCGTGTTTCCATGGTTACCTGTAGGGGATGGGCTGCTCCAGGTCATGGCCTTCCAGCAGGCGGTACCAGAACAGGTTGTGTCCGGCGCTCTGGGCCGATGTGTAGTTGTAGACGGAGGGATGAGAGAAGAGAGGACAGGAGATGGAACCGGCCTCGCCGTCCAGAACCGACACCGCCCCCTCACTGGACTCACCCCAGTCGTAACACATGGGTTCTGGCAGACAGGAGGACAGTGGGACACATTTAGCAGATGTTTTATGTCCCGTTTACTAAGAAGATTCCAGCAAAAATAAAATCGAAGAACAACCAGAGACTGAAAACTTCAATTGGACCCAGTTCTTCCAGTCCAAGTTATGGTCCATCCACTTTTCCTGATCTCTATCCTGATAAGGACCCACAGCATAACACTTTCCCCGCCATGCCTTCAACTAGCTGTCCACTCAGATTGAAGTCCTCTAGATACTGAAAGTTTGTAGAATAAAACCTGAGCTGAGTTTCTTCATTGAACAAAAACATGACTGAACTGGAGCTTTGATGTGTTTGGGTCAACAGAACCACCCATGTACATGTAGGAGACTCAGCTTTATAAGCGCAAAGAGTTTCCATCAGTCTACGGCTGTTTGGACTGAACCCCCAGCTTATGCAGCAGGTCCAAACTCTAAAACCTGCCTGAAGTGGGTTCTGAACCGTTGTCATGGTTACAGTTCTCCTAATAAGACTTCCCTTCGTTTGCAGAAATCCATTTAATGTAAAGAGAAGCTTTTAAGTCTGCAGCAGAGGGTTAGATATTGATAACAACACGTCGCTCCGTATGTTTTTATCCATCCATCTTGATCCGATTATCGAAGCTCAGGCTGAGGGAAGAAATTACAATCATCCATCTATGCAGCCGTTCCCCCCAGCTCCTCCTGAGGGAGCCCAGAGCGTTTCAGGACAGAACGGACATCGGCCTGCGCCAGGATCCACTCCCAGTGGAACGGGCTGACAAAGTGGTTCTGGAAAGAGGGAATCAGGATGAAACAGGCTTCAGGTCTGCGTCCAAGCAAGTGTTTTTTGGGGTTCAAACACTTTAAATTCCTTTGAGGCAGCTCTGCTGACATAACAGCATTTTTCTGTCTGGGTCGTCCTACTAGACCTGATAACTTGTATGACAAAACCAAAGATGGGGAGAAAATTGAAAAATTTCACTCAAATAAAAGTAGCTCTACTTTATTATTTAATTTCTTCACAAAAGTAAAAGTAAAAACTGGAAATGACAAATAGAACAAATACTTTGTCAGATTGCATCTCTACTACTGAGTCATTGTTGGCTCCTAACGTCTGACCTAATGTCTAAAATGATGTTGAAAGAGTTTTCTGGAAATACAAACTAAATAACATGATTATGAATAAGCAAATTTTGGCATAAAAGCTATTTTCCAAAACTTTTTTCTTAACACAACCTTAAAGAGGGCAATAAATATGTCATGAAAAGGATAAAGAACTTTCGGCGACATTATTTCCTGTATTTTCACCTGATCATATAGTAGCTCAACTTAATGTTGGTGGTTAGAGTAACCAGAAATGTTTACATTATTAGGAGTAGCAATACTTGGACAAAAATATTTCTTAAGCAAAAAGTAGAGTAAAGTATAACTACTTCTATGTACACTTGTTTAGACGCAACTTTTTCTAAGCTGTTTATAAAAACACGTTCGTCTTTGAGTGGACAAGGCCTCAGGTCATATTCTTTATCAGTAATAAAACTAATATCCTATTTGTTGACATATGTTTTTAGCCTTTTTTTTAACCTTGGAATTGATTGAGACTGAAGGAGGTCTGTGATCAGTAAGGAAGGAAAATACTGAAAGTTTCTGTGTTAAAGTCCAATAACTGAAGGAGCGATTCGGATAAAAGGTGACGTCAGAGATAAACCACAGAAATAAATCACAAGTTACTCCTGATGATTTTCTGAACATCTGCCAGAGGAGCGGGACTCCTCCGATCGACTCCAGGTTCCTTAGTTTGAATGAGTTCATTTAATCTGTTCAAATCCATCAAAAAACAAATAAACATCTGAGAGCAAAGAGAGAGAGTCCAGGGTTTCCTCACCCTGACCTTCATACTGCAAACATCCCAACACTCTGCTTTATTTGGGATTTTCTGGGAAACCCTGCTGCCTGCCTCTCCCAGAGCTTCACTGCACACAGTGTTGGCAATTAGAATGAAGTCAGAAACTAGAAGTTTGGAACTGAAACATTTATACTCTAGAAAATGATTCAGTGCCTGCTGAGCTCCATCTAAAAGGGTTTACAAGCTCCAGCTTGTTATCAGAGAAGCACACAGAACATCTCCCTTCATTGTAGCGGATTAAACATGAACCATAAGCAGCTACAACAATGAGTCAGAACGACCACCTGGCTCCTCAGCTTCTGCTGACATTCAAAACAAGATGGTGAAGTTTGATCTGCTTCCAAGAACCAGAGCCTTCTCACTAAATCCCCTTCCTGATGACGCACCAGCTGTAAGACAATTCAAGGATATCCGGAATTAAAGATGGCGCCTCGCTTTAATGTGTCCTCTGGCCAAGAGACATGGATGACCTGGATGGCGCAGGTAAACGGACGGTAGAAAGACCCAGTACTCTGGATTTTAGCATATTTTCTCAATCAAAGCTAGGATGCCCTAATGGAACTTAAATATCTTCCATTTAAACTGGACTGAAGGAGCAGAATGAATCCGAGGTTTGAACAATCATCTCAAAGAACAGCAATAAAGCGTGTTCCTCTACCTTACATCGAGATCCTGAGTCTGTTCAAAGGTCTCTACCAGCATTCATCTCCTAAACCAGGCAAATATTCAACCTTTTTTACCTTAATAAAAAATAATCAGTTTCTCTCTTAAACACAAAGGCGTCATCAGCATATTGCTGCATAGTGCAGTAAAATATACCCAAACTATACATTCCTTTATCATTTCTTTCTAGATTAAAGAACACAGATACAAGGCTGGACTCAATCAGTACTGGATTATTTATAGTCTCTACAAATTACATCCCATAATAGGATGGAACATTCCTCACTAATGGGGCATTAGAAAGTGATCCTGCAAAAAGTCGCTTTGGGAATTTGAACCAGCGATCAATCACCTAAATTAGCGCCGACTAATTCCCTTCCAATTGATTTTCTGACTGATGGTTTCCTCCCCGACTCAAAGATGAAGCCAATCAGTCAAAATGATCTGGAGGGAAACACAGATGATCCTCATTCATCAGGGAAAGGTTAATTAGACCGGAGAGGGAGTCAACTGTTCGATACAGGAAGCGAGGATGGGAATGATGATACAGATAGGAAACCTTTAATCGTCCCGACGCCACGCCGCCTCCAAAAGGCTCAGCATGACAGCAGACAGGGGAGAGGCTGCATGAACATTTTAACACAGAGCTCACAGAAAGTTTATATCTCCATTGCTCTAAGGAACCCAAAAGCAGAATCTGAATAACAGAAACCAACAAAAACGCTTCAATTAGCCGCTCATGAAGAACCAAAACATCGACTGACTCAGTTTGCGTTTCAGACGGTGTAAGCAATTCTGTTTCTATGTGAAATTTCCAAAGACCTCAAAAAACATCTTCCACATGTCCTGAAACATCCTCAGGGAGTTTGGGGACCTTTCAACACATCCTCTAAGGTATTAGAGATGACAAAGTAGTTTTCCTTCACTGACATTTAACCAGCAAGACCCAGTTTGACTCCAAACCAATAAAAGACCAATTCAAGAAAATTAACTCCTCTAAACATTTGTTTTGAGAAAGATTTCCTCTTGTAGGTCTTAGGAATCTGAGCACATCTTCAGGAAACAAGCTCTAAAAAAAGATAAGAACAATATAGCAATCTGCAGCTATTTCTGCTGTTGTACAGATGAAACTGAGATGATTAGAGAGGATCTTCCTGTGAACGGATGATTGGTATGAAGTTGATTTTGTTGCATTACTGTTGCAAAGAAGACATTTAAAAATTGTTGAAAGTAAAAAAAAAAATACAATGCAGAAATTAAACATTGAAAAGTGTTAATTTTTTTCAAATTTTATTAGTTTTTCAATTTAATTGCCAAGTTTCTGCTTTTTATATTAAGCTTTACAAACTGCCTTTTTTTTTTCCAAATCGGGAGTTAGCATGTCTGCATAGATGTTAGCAGAAACATTTTTATCAGTCAATCTGCACATTTGGAGTGAGTGTTTCTATTTGGCTTGAAGAAAGAGAATCTGAACTGTGAAACACAATTGAATGTAATTTTTGGAGTCAATCTGAAAAAAAAAAAAAGAAATTTAAAAACAAAATGAAAAAATACCATTTGAAAAAAAAGGCAAAAACACACTACTAAAAATAAATCTAATAAGATTTGAAACAAAATCTAAGAAAACAGCTAATTTAGTCCCAAAACCTTGTTTTGTTAAAACATGTTTCCAAATTTCATATCTAGAGTGCACTTCTTTCCATTTTCTTTTACAAAACATGTTCTTTGAAAAAATAATGGAATAGATTCACTCCAAAGATTAACTCCATAGATCAGGGGTCGGACCCCCGCGGCTCCGGAGCCGCATGTGGCTCTTTAGCGCCCCCCTTGCGGCTCCCTAGAGTTTTTTCAAAAATTTATGGAAAATTTTTGGTTTGTTTATTTTAAAATGGTTAAAGGTTAAACAGCAATTCATTATGGTTTCCAATGCTGTAAACATTTGTATAATAAATAAATGTAAACAATATAAGTAAACATTTATTTCAATGAAAATGTGCGTCATAGCCATAGAGATCAGTGGCCAAAGCCTGCAACACATCTCTCAGCGCAGCGCGGTGCCAGGCAAAGGCAGCGGGGGTGGGGTGGGGGTCTCGGACCATGGATCGATCCCAAAGGGAAAAACAGGAAGATACCTGATGAGAACAGAGGATTCAAAGAAGAAAGGACCAAATCATTTGCTTTCATTATAAATGCAGTAGGATTGCCTGCATTTTTGCTTTGGCACGAGAATTTGTCAAATAATAAAAAGATAAATTTGGATATGCATTTCCAGGGAAAACTAAATATGGAGCTGATCATAAAGTTGGGAGTGAGAGAAAAAGTGTGATTGCAGAACTTCCGGATAAATTAGAGGAGCGCAAAGATAGATTTAAGAAATAGATTGCATCTCCAAACTCCACTAGTGCTTCTAGTTTGGTTTCAAGCAGGAAAAAAAACGTCCACAGATTGAAAAGGTAGCGCTCTTCTGCAGGTATGTAATCCACCCCCAAATCCCCGTAATAAAAATATCACCAAGGAACACTGGTGACGGAGGATGTGGGATTTCAAGGTTAGAGAGCACTGCTCTGATGGATGTCACGTCCACCATAGAAAGATTCCTTTATTGTGTTTCTATAATTTCATCAATGCACCAAAACAGCGCGTTGAAGGGCGCTGTGAGAGCGTTCACTGCTCCTCCCTCACCTCATGCTTCTATGTGACATTTGCTCCTGATAAACATGTAATCATGAATTCTTATTATATATTTAAGCCCACATAGTCCTTTTTTATAGTGGGATAATACAATTAAAGCCTGTGTTGCCATACTAGGCTTATATAAAACTTTTACATTTTGCAGCTCCAGAGAGGTTTGTCTTTGGTTTTTTTTGGTCCAATATGGCTGTCTGAGCAATCTGGGTTGCCGACCCCTGCCATAGATTAACTCCATAGGTGGCTGCAGCCCTTTTAGATGCAAATCACAAACAAAAACCAAATAAAACCAAATAACTGATGAGGTGGAGCTGCAGAGGGGCCTCCTGCTCAGGATTAAAGCTCCACAGACCAGGACGGGTTCAGCCCAGCCGGTCCTGTGGATCCTGAACGCTGAGCTCCAGATTAATGGATCCTCTCTGCAGCTCCTGACCAGAGTGGATCGGCTGCGCCTGTGTTGGTAATTGACCTGTCAGGTTTTCCCTGCTGGAGTATTAGTCTTTCTATTAAAAGCCCACCCCCCCTGCATGCAGCACCATCCACCCATCCAAACAGCAATCCCTCCACCCATACATCCGTCCGTCTCCAACATGTCATCCTTCCTCCTGCTGCAGACATTACCAATGCCCGTATTAATCATCCAACTTATTTGATCTGGAACCAGGAGGAAACAACCTTCAGCACAGGAAGGAAATAAATCCACCTTTCCATCATAAATGCAGTGAAAATTGAAACAACTAGAAAAGAAATATTTAAAGTGTTTTAAAACAATTAAAAAAATTGGTTATTCATGAGCTGCATGTGGTCTGCAGGTGTCAGAACTAAAGCAGCAGAGATGCATCATGGGAGTCCAACACAGCCGCTGAACCGATCCAGATCCAAACTGGTGGAACCAGCTCTAAGCTGGATCTTTGGGTTTCTGCAGCCATAGAACCAGCTGGAGGCCTCAAACTTTTCCAGTTGGATCAATATTTCTTTCCCTGATTCCAACACAAGTCGATAAGATTAATGAGTTTCCATCTGGTGCTGGCATTGCTGTTAAAGCAAACAACCAGTGCATTAAAGTTATTAAAATCGATATGCAGTCAGGGTATTGATTGGGTCCATCCTCACTGCTGCTGCTGGATTTAACCCATCAGCAGGTGATTCTGAGAAGCTTTGTCACTTTGCTTCCACCCAGATATCTTTATCAGAAACCCTGGTTCTGAGAAAACATCTCAGACAGCTGCCAACCTTCCATGGAGTGGAGCCTTTAGAGTTCTTCCCATTAACAGAGAGCTCCAAACGGCTGAGGTTGGGTCGGGTGGAGCCCAGCTCTTCCATGGCCCGTCCTGCTGTGAGCGGGTCGTTCTCCCAGAATCCATGCAGCTTTTCTGCCCGTCATCTTCCTGCAGCTCCATCCATCTCCCACCGCGTTATAAATGAGCCTCCTGCCTCCAGGAGACGCTCTGCTCCTCATTAAGCTCAGAGCAACCAGGAAAACGTCCAACTTTTGAGGATTATTTGGACCCAGAAACAGTTTAGGGAGAAATTAGATGAGAAGGTAAAAGTTCTGTGACTCGGATCACTGACTTCACCTTCTAATGAGAACCCACGGGCCCGCCCACCTGTCACCTACCTGTCAAATCGCTGGATTGACACACAGCGCCGCCCGTCACAGCCAGGAGGAAGAGGAGGACGAAGGACGCCCTGTGGAGAGATGAAGAGAACCTCATTAAGTACTGGAATAAATCTGGATGTTTGGTTCAAACTGGAACCAGATCCTGTTCACAGCTTAACTTGTTCTTAATGATTTGTTTTTTATTTTTTATTCTGATGGTGTGAAGATTTATGGTTCTGCTCAAAGTTTCTGCAGAACCTTACAGGGTTTGTGAAGCTCTTAGTGGCTTGAAAGATCTTTTCTCAGGGTTTGTTAACCAGCTGTTGAGGTTCTTTTGGGTCTTGGTTCCACCTCATCCTGCAGCTGGTTGAATAAAAACCCAGATGAAACCGAACAGCTCAGAGAGAAAAGGTGGCTGTTTTTTTTTTTGTCAGAAACAGGTGTGAACTGGTACAGGGTCATAGAATTCAGATCCACTCGGCTTTGCAAGATTTTAATCCAGCAAATATTTAGTTACGGTTCGGTAACTTTATTCCCCCCCATATTCTATATCAGGGTTTATACATGAATGGAGTAATTCTTTCTTATTTAATGCTTTTTAATGCTCTTAGAAATAATCTTAAATATATATATTAATCCTTCGTTATCTTCACCGTGGACAGGCTTTCGCAGCCATGTCCTGAGTTCCTCATTTTGCCGCCACTTTGGTTCAAATTTGCATTTTTCCCCATTCTCTAGCCTTTTCTCCTCCTCAATTGACTTTTCCAAAGCATTTTAATGCCACGCATTATCAAATTTAATGTGATTTTTAATGCCAATTAAGGCATTCATTTAATAATTTTTAACGACCCGGAAACCCCTGTATCTTCCATTAGAGAGGCATTATTGTTGCACATCATTTTTGGAAATGGAAATTTGAAAAAGAAAATGCAACTCTCATAGCTGCTCAGTGGAGCAGTGGGTAGTGACTGCCTTGCTACCATGCAGCAAGGAGGTTGCATGGATGCATGGGAGTCTGCATGTTTTCCCTGAGCATGCGTGGGTTCTCTCCAGGTACTTCGGCTTCCTCCCACAGTCCAAAAACATGACTGTTAGGTTAAAGAGGTTCTCTAAATTCTCCTTAGGTGAGAGTGTGAATGGCTAGGTTTGTCCTGTTTGTCTCTGTGTGTTTGCCCTGCGATGGACCGTCGACGACCTGTCCAGGTGTACCCCGCCTGCCGCCCATTGACAGCTGGAGATAGGCACCACAGCACCCCAGCAGGGATGAAGCGCTGCGACAAGAATGGATGGATGGATGGATGGATGGTTGGAAAGTGCAACTCAGAATTAAAACATTAAAATAAAAGTGCTAAATTTGTTGCTTCTTTGTTTATTCCTTTTTCTCAAAATTTTTTATATATATTCATTTTTCAAATGTTATGCATTTTTAATGGTAATTCTTAAAACTCAATCTGAAAGACAGAAATTTCAAAAATAAAATCTTTAAAAACAAAATGCAAAAACAAAATTTGAAAAATAAAATAACAAAAGATGGAAGAAAAATACCATCTGAGAATAGAGCAAAGTTACTCTCAAAACCTTTGTTTTAAAATAAGTTGTTTTCTTTTTTATTTCCAGTAACAAAAGTGTTGTTTTCTTACGACAACAATGGAGCCACCGCTTCCCCTCACAGAGAGGCCTCTAACTCCCATCAGTGAAATCTGACTCCTGTCTGTGTGGAAATTGCTGCTGAATTAAACCCATTTTTTCAGCCATATGTTCTTCCAGAACCCAGTATGGATTCAGAGCTCAGCTTGCTGAATTTTTCACCTTCAGTTTGGACGTTTGAGCAGAAAACAGTGAGGAAAGAGATTGAGTGAGACCGGAGCATCCAGACAGAGGGATAATGTGTCACGGAGGATGATCAGGCAGAGTAAGTGGATCCCTGGAGGGACATACAGAACCAGAGCTGTCCAACAACACCATCCATCATGGCACACTTCATGCCAAAAGGAGCTCAATAAAACCAACAGTGGAACACCTTCTGGTGTGTGTGTGTGTTTATGGGAGACCAGGAAGTTTATTACTCATCCTCAGTGAAACCTCCTTCAGCTTGGACCAAACTCATCCCATCATTTCAAGAGTTTTCTGTTTATAAACCAGCAGGTTTAACTTGTAGGGAGTCTGCAGCAGCTGCTGCTTCACCAGGCGTTTCCTGCTGCCATTAATTCAGAGCTCAGATCTGATGAGGATGAGGAGGCTGCAGCTGTTCTGCTGATCTCTGCAGTCCCCAAACTGACTCTGGAATCTGATTATGAGGGTGGATCGATGAGGAGCACAAACAGATAGAAAAAACCTGCTGTCACTGTTAAAATACAGCTTCCATTTACTCCCAAAGCTGCTTTCTAAAAAAAAAAAAAAAAAAAAAACACTAAAACAACATTTTATTCCACGTTCAAACTAAATTATTCAGCCTGATCGTTTCAAAGAATTCATTCAAATTGTATAATTAAATCTAAACTTTCATAATATGCTTTCTCTAAAACTTCTATTAAAATAGTTAAAATCGGAAGAACGTGAAACTGAGTACTGTATGGATGCCGAAAGGTTAGAAACAGCTGGAAACTATAAATAGAAAACGCATTTCTACTTTACATCCTGAATTACCGGACAAAAATCTGCATAAATATTAAATTCTTGTTTTTTTAAAAGGAGATTCGCTCTGCGGCTTCAGATCTGATGTGACAACCAGTACAGAATTCTGTAATAAATCTACAACAGATCAATAACTCTTATTGGATTCATATCAAATAAGTACAAAAAAACAACAACAAAAAACTGAAGAAAAAAAAACAGTTAATGGTTAAAAACTATCACGGTGTTTAGAGTCACAGTAATCAGTGCCAGGTTCCATTTAAAAAAACGGTTTATTAAGATAAAACAGCTCAAAAAGAGGAGACTTACATCAGCTGCAGGTAGATGGGTATCTAGGCGGTTCGGTCTGGTCAAGATGAACCTTTCGGCGCTAATCAGGACCCGGATAATTGTTTGAACCAGAACCAGGACCGGATCGGACTGTCGGGACTCCTCCTGCCTTCCTCCCAGGAGCAGGAGTCCGGTGTTATGCCCAAACACCGGCGCTCTGCTGATTAGCCGCCTATCAGGGCTCCACAGCCGCAGTAAGCACGAAGCGGTGGACCGGGTCCGGTTCTGTCTGGGTGGTCCGGGAACTCCTCCAAAGTGTCCCGGTGATTAACGACCCCGAATAAGAATTAGACTGACTGAAGCCAGACGATCAGTTTTAATTATCCATGGGATCCGAAAAGAAATGACGGCAAGTCGGAACCAAGTCGGACTCCCCAGAATCTGGCTTTAAAAAGTGCGTAAAAGGCGCAGAAAGGTGCGTGACAAACGCAGTGATGGTGTTTTTCATAAAGTAGGAAGTAGAAGTTGATTCCGGTCTGCGCTCCTCCTCCTCTGAGCTCATTATGAGAACATCAGATTTCCCAACAATCGGATCGGATCCGAACAGCCAGAACAGGGTCAGAACTGCTCCAGCTCCCATCAGGCTTTTATTCCCGTCGGTCAGTGAAAAATGAGGCAGTAACTCAGAGTTTATTACTGCAGAGGGATCAGGATCCAACAGCTACAAATCAGCTGGACTGTTCTGAAAAACTCAAGATCCAGAGCTCAGTTATTGCTCTTTAAACCTCTGATCCAAACATTATTGTTTTTCCCACTTTCTTTCTGGGGATCTAGATAATCCTGGAACCATGATGTCAGCCCTCACTCCACCTGAGAGGTCCCAATATTTTCTGGCCAAACAAAATTCTTTTCAGCCCCTAAACCAAAAAAAAAAAAAATAATAATAATAATATATATATATATATATATATTTTAAATTTTCTCCATCTTTATTGTGTTTTTAGTGGCATTTTTACCCAGAGTCTCCTTTTCTTTTCACAGGAGGATCACATGGTATCATTTAAAATTAGTATTGCACCGATACTGATACAAGTATCGTGCCGGACCCCCCCCAATCTAGCACTGAAATAATGGTATCGGTATCGGCGAGTACAAGGGTGTAACTTTGTAATGAAAGCTGGTGGGGACGCTCTAAGGGTGCGGGCTGATGGACCTACAGTTACTCCACCCAACGCTTTCATTAGGTTTTTTTATTTTTCAAAAATGAGCTCAAACATATATTTATTTAATGCTTTCTTATTGCTGAGAACACAAGATATTTTATTCTTTTAAATTCTCTGTTAAACTTGGAGATATATTTTATTGCTTGTTGCATACCCCAATAAATCTGTTTCACCTTAAAATCTGCAGCTCTCCCTACTTCTCTCTGTGCTCTGTTTAAGAAGATCTATGAACCTCTTTACTAATATAATGATGCCAGAAACCAAATTTCAAGAGATGTAGAAGCTCTGCCGTCTGATTCTATCTGTTCAATAAGAAAACATGTTCATTTTAAATTGTAACTGGGAGTCATGGTTCTTTGAGAAGCCCAGCTTTTATAATGAAGAAGAACAGAACATTTAAACTATATTTTCTCAAGCTTTTTGCATTATAATACAAACTTAAAAATGTTGCCTTTTTTGCAGAAAAAGCTCTAACGAACTGATTTTTCGGAGGCACCTCTAATTTTTTCTCACTTTTACTTTAACATGAAAGTAGCTGCTGGTTAATATTCACTGAGTGCTGCTGTGTGTCTCTCCTCCAACCATGTACATGACCTGTTAGATCTCAGTGCTGCATTTGATCATAATATTCTTTTAGAAATACTTGAATATTTTGTATGAATTAAAGGAAGAGCACTAGCTGGTTTAAATCTTTCTGACCGTTTTCAGTTTGTTCACATTGATTATAAATGTTCCAAGTGCTCAGGGTTACCTGTGGAGTACCTAAGCTAGCACAAGTTATCCAGTATGTTTTCCAGTTCGGTAGAGTTATTAGCCAGCTCGAACAGGACTCATTTCCACTGTTATGCTGATGATACCCAGCTATATGCTGCCTTTAAATCCAGATATAAAAGCTAACCCATACCCATAGAATACAGTCATGATATTGAAGAGAAGACATAAAACCTGGATGACTCTTTCTGTTTCTTTTTGTAGGCCGATAAAATAGAGATTATAGTCTTTGGACCAGAAGGTTGAAAAATAAAAAGAAACTTTTGACCGTTGTTTTTTATGGCAGGACCTGTCATTTAAAATCCCATATCAAAGAAGGTTTCTATAATTTCCGCAAAAGCTTTTCATCTGCAGGAAGATATTACGCAAAATTCGCAAAATCTCATCCGCGGTGATACTTGGTGAGGGAGCACCTGTTAATGCATTGTTGTTGCTTCAAAAAGGCTGCGTTGTTGGACTGCCCATTCTGTACTATCAGGGGAGGAAGTCCACAAACTGTGGTTAAAGAAGCGCTTCAGCTGATCAAAATGCTGCAGCCAGAGTTCTGATGAAAATTAAAAAGAGATCACCATCATCTCCTATCCTGGCCTAGCTCTTCATTGGTTTTCCTCTTAAATCCAGAACAGAAATGTAAAATCCTCCTTCTCACACATATAAATTAACAGTGTTTGTATAAAGTACTGTGAAATCACCGAGGTCAAGAAAAAGTACACTCTCTCCAAAAGAATATATGCAGGCTTTGGTAAAGAGAGTCCAGAGTCACTGACAATGTTACTTGGTAAAAGTCTTAAAGTATCTGAAATGACTTGTACTTAAGTATAAAAATTACTGTAAAATAGATGTACTCAAGTAATGTAGTAAAAAGTATAAGTAAAAAGTAAGTAATAGTTTGAATAACATTTTTTTACACATTTTGGTCAACTTTGAAGGTTAAATTCACTTTAAAAAATATACACAACCAAGTGTAGGATAAATTTAGACTGGCTTTGTCAAACAGGCATATCTTATTGGTGTTGATGGAAAAGCCTAGGCAGAACCCGACTTTGTAGGTGGGGTCAAAACACTTGAGTTTCTCTTGTTGGTTTTTTTTTTACTTAATAGCCTAAAACCAAGCATTGAAAATGTGTTGGAGTGAAAAGTATGCAATTAAGTTTAGAAATGTAGTGATGTAAAAGTGAAAGTTCTCAAAAAACATGTATACTCTTGGAAAGTATAAAGTACTCCAAAATATACTTAAGTACAGTAGTGAAGTATTTTTGCACTATACAACACTGTATATAACAGAGCACTTCTTTGCTCTCAATCTGTAAGTTTACTAGTATTGCAGTTCTACTAGATTTTCTAAAGAGAGTAGAATGGGAGGCAGATCTTTTATTTTATCAGTTTTAGCCCATGAACCAGACACTGTCTACTTTGAAAAAGCTTTTAGCGATTGGAAATTGATTGAGTACCACTGTTGGATCTGACGCTTTACTTTACAACAAATCCCTGCAAGACTTTCAAAGTAAGACTCCCATTTATACTGTAATAAAGCATCTATTCACCTAATAACAAGGAAAACCAGTGATTTAACATTTGGAAATGGATGCTATATCACTGCTGGACATTACCCTTCCCTTGACACACATCCGTGATAGACTTTCAAAATAAGACTCTACAAAATAAAACTCAATGTTTAGGAGGTGTGTCAGTCACAGCCCAAGAACAGCTAAAGATATCTGGTACTCTGGGCAGATCTCATCCACTTCTGAGGTCCTGCCACCATGGAGTTTTTTGACCACCTGGTGGTCAATAATGAACAAGTCCAACCCAAAAGATCCAGTCTTCCCTTCCACCAGAAAAGGAGTGTCTGCTTGGTTAAGGCCATTCTCAAAGTATTCATTCCACTGTCTGACAATGTACTCAGTTAAGGTCAGAAGCTCCTGCTCCCACTGAATATAGTATTGGTGAAGCATTGCTCCCCCTCCTGGGGCATTGCCAGAATAACTTTGAGGCCCACCAGTAGTCTGACTCCATGGTCTCAAAAAACTCCTCCCAGCTTTTGCCTCTGCAATCACCCTTGTAGTGGCACCCTGGACCCCGCAGTACCTGTTTGCTGCCCGAGGATCCCAATAACACAATCAGACTAAATAGGGCTCATCTACAGCTTGATGGCATCCCTTATTGCTGGTTTCCACCACTGGGTTTAGGGTTGCCAGCACGACATCCTCAGCAGACCCACAGCTACTGTACAGGTGGCTGCATCGACAATAAAGGCAGGCAACATATTCCTCTCAGACTCTGTGTTGCCTGCTTCCTTCCAAAACTGAGAAAATCTCTACCAGAAGTAGGAGTTAAATATATTTCTGATAGCGGACTCAACCTGACATTCCCAGCAAACCCTCGCTTGGGCCTCCAGAGACTGTCTGGCTCCACATACTCTTCAAACTCGGCTGTCCAACTCGCATAACAGGGTGGTGATCTCTGGGTGGCGAGAGGGTCTCTTGGGATCCTCTCGTCACCCAAGGGGCGTTCATCTTTGGTCCTCTTGCTGCTGCGAAACCACTTCATCGAGACACCACTGACGCCCATAGAACCTTAGAGAAGTTCCTTGTAGTTGAGAAACCATATTTATTTTGCACTGTAATTAACAGCGCACATATTGGGCAGCCCTTTTGCACCATTATTTTTAAACTGTTTTCTTTTTTCTCCTACAGTGTTTACATTTTTGATCATTGCTGCACTTTATACTTTGGTACGCGCTCATTTTTTCTTACTCCAACTGCAAATGTCATTACACTGTTGTAAGCTGTTTGCAACAAAGTTTTGTTTTGTATACACTCTTATTGCTTGTACAAATTACAATAATTTTTGTGTCTAAGTGAAGAGTCGCAAGATACAACGACAAAGTTGATTCTTGACCTGCAACCTTGTGTCTTGATGCCAAGTGCATTGATGGACATTTCTTTATGCTTACGAATATTGGCGTGTTTCATTATGGACCAATTCATGAGTTTAAAATGAGTCAATTGAGACAAAACGCACCCCACTCTGTTTCAGGCCCCGCCCACGGTCAAAACGGGACGAACGCTGATATTTTCCTAAAAACGTTTACCGAAAAGACGGAGACGAAAATAAATGTGAGTCAGCCCTACCACCCAATGCATGAAAACGCTGCAAAATGTATGCCAGGGCCTGTAAGTGGCGCTTGTGGTGCCAAAGCAAAATAAGCTTAACATTAAACGTTGGGCATGCGCACTAATATTTATACATGGTTGCCCTGCGGGTCCATTTTCGTGGTTAAGTCAAATCTCAGGTGCTGAACTATGTCAAGTCGATATTGCTCTTGTTCTCTTCCTGGAGATATTCCAGGAAGAAGAAGATTCTGTTGTAAGCCCGACAGCAGGGTGAGTAGCATTGGCAGCAACGCGGCGCCATTGTTGTTGCGATACTGTGTCGCGCATGCGTTTAGAGGCGACGCTTTATGACGCGCGATGCTTGTAAAAAATATGCGGTTAGAGCTTAAAGATGGAAACGCGAAAACGGCGTTTCAAAATCTTCCCACTCTGAAGGCTGAATTAAAAAAAGATCGTTTACAGACCCCCGAAACGCCGGCTTCGTATGGATGAGAGGCTGGTTTGGTGAAAAATTTGTGCGTTTAGGCCAGAGTTCGTCTTCGTGTGGACGGGGCCTCAGAGTGGTGAAATGAATACACAGCTTTTGTACTTTATTTGTATCTTATTTTACTTTGCAAAAATATATAATATATTTGGGACATTGATTCTTGTAAACCAGGCCTCTCTGACAGCCGTGAGTGACTGTCTGTCTTATTACGTCAGTGCCTCTAGTGGCAAAATAAAGTATTACAAGAAAAAACTGAAAGATTTGCCTTTTTTTTTGTTGTTGTTGTTGTTTTTTCTTTCTCTTGCCTTTCAGGGCAGAAAATAATACAAAAAAAAAAAAAAAAAAAAAAAAAAAAAAAACTTCAAACTTTTCTTTTCCAGATTTTTTTTTCTCTCTTGCCTTTCAGATCTTCCCTAAAACAGAGGTCTTCAACAGGGGGTCCATGATCCTAGGGGGTCTCTTGGGAAGTACTGCATAAAAATTAGAATGTCTTGGTTGATTACTTTTTTTTATGTTCCCTCCTGCAATTTTTGCACTAATTAAAATGTCTTTAAATACACATTAACATGAATTCAACGCACTGTAGTAAACATATAAATGGAAGCAGAAGATGTCCTTCATCAGCCATCAATGCACACATTTAGCGACACACAGGAGCTCTCTTTCAAGCTGGGCACCATTTTCATTCTAACACCTGTCCCATCAACCTGGAATCAGAATCAGAAATACTTTAATAATCCCAGGGAGAAGTTACTTTCGTTACGACTCCATATGTAATATAGAGTGACTATAGGACCAGTTTTTGATATAATAACACAATTTCAACACAGTACCCATATAATTAAGGGGTCCCCGCTCCATCAGTTTGGGGGTCCTTGGCCTCGAAAACGTTGAAGACCCCTGCCCTAAAACATTCGACAAATATAATGAAAGTACATAGAATTGCAGGTTCTTCTCTTTTAGAATTTTAACTGAAAGTTTATATATTTCAATAAGTCAATTCACTTAGTAAAACACATAACAGAAATGCATTACATACAGGCCAACGTCTTCAAGCCTTTATCTATTTTTATCATGATGATTTTATATGTACAGCTAATCAAAAACAAAATATCAACACACAATAAGAGGACATTACAACATTTATTTTCCTTGATAGAAATATAAATTAAATGTACTTTTAATTTTTTAGAATTGACTTTCAAAGTTTGTCTCAATTATGCATAACATTTTTAAATCATAAAATTTTATTATTAGAAATTCCACCCAAACCTACAGTATTCTTTTAGATTTAAAAAGATAAACACGAGTGGTCTACTTAGTTGTGAAGTGTGAAGAAAATGGAGGAAGAGTATTTTCAGTTTTAAACTTATTAGGTGCAGAATGACATTTTTTTCCAGGAAAAAGAAAAAAGGAAATCCAGTTGATCATTTTAAAGCAAGGTTAAATTCTATTTGATTTGGGCCGGTGATGTCACCATCAGATCAGACATTAGTGGTGTGCGTATTTAGGCTTTTCTTTATGTTTACTTTTGTTGTCTGTTGTCTTCTTTTTGATGTTATGTTTTCTGTTTTGTGTTCCTCTCATCTCATACAGGCATGGAAGCAGATTTCTAGGAGTTACTGTATATTTTCTGTGTTGTCTATTTTTTGCTGTTTTGTTTTTATTTTTTCTATATCAATGTGCTCCTTATAAAATACTTAATAAATGCTTTTGAGTTATCCCCCTGTCTGTCTCACACCTTGAATACTGGGTCCTCCTGTCCTGAACTATGACAATTAATTCAATTTAATTTGCATTTCAATTCAGTTTATTTCTATAGCGCCAATTCACAACACATGTCATCTCAAGGCACTCTTGCCAGTTCAGCCAGATCATCATACAGTCAAATTGATTAGAAAGTTTTTCCAAGCTACCTAATGAAAACCAGTTAATTGCATTGACTCATTGACTTGAAGGCAATCCCTCACACTAACTGAGAGGAAAAAACTCCCTTTTAACAGTAAGAAAACCTCCAGCAGAACCAGGCTCAGTGTAAGCGGCCATCTGCTGAGGCCGGACTGGGGTTCAAGGAGACAGAAGCAGAGACACAAAAGTCAACTGTAAAAGGAAACACACAGCCAGGCAGACGAGCTCCGAGGCCAGCCCACATGTCAGAGGGATGAAGAGAGAGCACATCCAGCCAGTCACAGTCAGAGCAGAAACAGGACTACACTCAAAAACAGGCCGAAATCTCCAAAGCATCTATAAACAAGGATGTTGATGGAAGCAGCATTGGAAGCTGATATTTCTGTCCAGGATGGAGTCACAGCCAAACAGGAACAGACAGAAGGCAAAGCTACTATGAGAAAAGCAGAGAGAGCAGAACGTTAGAGATTGAACTAACAGATTCTGTAGATTAGGAGAATAGATAGAAATAGAATGAAGCAGAATGATGAAATGGGGGTCCCTATGTCCTCCAGCAGTCTAAGCCTGTAGCAGATTAACTATATTGACGCAGGTCAAAGAGCCAATCCCACTGCCACTAAAAGCTGATTGTCCGACAGTTTCAACAGGTTTTTTGGCCAGTGGGAAATGGTTATTAGTAAGGGTTGTCAATAACTGATGTCAATAATGTGTTCCAGCCTCTGCTTATTACAACAAAAGGTTATGAACTGTAACAGCAGCCTATCAAGGAAGGAGAACAGAAACCAAAGGGAAAAGCTGCTGTATAACAAGTCCTTTGTGTTCTAAGCACCACAGCAGCAGGGAGTAACCTCTGAACACTTGAGACTTTATGAAATTCAGCCATGGTGAAAAATGACTGCAGGGTCAAACCCAAACAGGTCCAGAAAACTAAATAAAATTCTCAAAACCTATTAAATAATAAATTTGGTGTTTTGCTTTAAAACCTTTCGAGTGCGCTAGCTGATTTAAACACAGTCTCCCTTATTAGTCAGTGTCAGAAAAATAAAAATGTAATAAAAGTTTGGTTGTTATGTTGCTCAATCATTTTTCCCCTCTTTTTTAAATCAATAGCTGAACTGTAATGCTTCATTTTAAGAAGGTCTCTCTTTATAAGAAATACAACATAAAATAGTTAAGTGCTTCCTCAATATCTGACAAGATGAATTTGGTTTTTGATCAGTTTGTACACAGACTTCGAAGAGTCTGGGATCTGTTTGGACAAGAAAGACGTATCCTAACAGCTTTTCAGTTAGACAGCAAAACTTTAGTTCGAAGGAGAGCATGGCTGCTGTTAGACGATCACAGCTTTAAAGGAATAGTACACCCAGAAACATGATTAGCCTTCATTTTTCTACTCACTTGCATGCTGAACAACTTACACTCTGGGTATTTTGAGTATCTCAAATGCATCTGGGAGATCTGGGAGGCTGAATCATGTCTGAAATACAGTTTGGTGAAAATGGAGGTCTATGGTGCCCAGGCAGAAAGGTCCATAAAAGTCCACAAAAACGCATTTCATCTGGTTTGGTCTTAAGTTGTGCTTGTAGATTTGTGAACTCAAGAGGCTGCCAGGAAATCCTATACACTTCTGTTTATGCTCTAAAAAACATTCTAAATGACTTTGATTTGAGTAAATTCTGGATGCTACCCACTCAGGACACTTGGAATACATTGACGAAAGCAGTATGGAGGAATATTGATTAACGCTTTTTGTGGACTTTTATGAACCTTTCGTCCAGAGGCCATAGACCTCCATTATTTGAATGTCAGCAGACAGCAAGAAGCCTCCAGATCTCCAGATGCATTTGAGATATCAAAAAAAAGTACTCCAGAGTGTTGTTCAGCATGAGGGTGAGTAGAAATGAAAGGCTAATCATGTTTTGGGTGTACTATTCCTTTAAACTCTCATTTTTGGTTAAATGTCGCCACCTGCTGGTTTTTATCTGTAATGACTGTAGGCCAAAAACAGACAAACAAAAAAAAATGAAAAAAGGGTTCTTTCTTAAAGTAGAATATAACAAAATTAAGGCAGTAGCTATTAAACTCTGCCTTTATGTTTATTTTACAATTTTTTCCCTCAGATCTACTCCTTAAAAATATGTTTACAAGGTCAGCACCATAAAAAAACTGTTAAAATGCAGGTAGATTCACTAAAAAGATAAAATAACTTTCATTGGTCAGGTTAACACAGTTAAAACTGAAATTGAAAAAAGGTCTCAGAGTCGCTCAGCTGCAGAAGAGGGCTGTTTTTCTCTCCCTGCTCATCAAACATGGATGAAGCTGCTTGGCTTTTAGGACACCAGAACATTTAACAAAGCGTTCTGCAAAGTGAAAACCAGCTTGCTCTAATAGTCTGTGTGTTGGGCTTTTGTTTAAGGTTTTTCACAAATGTTGATCCTAAAACCCATTTTGCTGACACACTGTGCTGGAATCATCCAAGCCAACTCTGAACTTCAGCTATATTGACCAAGATTATCACAAAAATACAGAATTTGACTTATAAGCATATAAACCGTACAGCAGTGATAGTGGGTAGATGAGGCATCATGAAAGGTTGCCAAACTATACTGATACTGCGTCGATACTGTGTCACTGAATACTGCCACCTGCAGCTAGCCTATCTGAAAGACAGCAGACACTGATTTGATGACCTATAACAGAGGTCATGGATCCGGAGACACCAGCTGGCTAATCTGGACTCAACCTGATTTAAATATTTATACCAACCGTATTTTAGCCGCTGATCGGCATTTTTCTTAACTTCACCTGAAGTTAGAAAATGACTGTTGGGATATGGTGAAAAGCCCATCTGGACTGTCCAGGATCAGGCTACACTGGAAAAAACGATCTAGAAATAAGTAAAAAATTCTCTTTAATTAAATGTATTTACCCTTAATTTGAGCGGGTAAATGAGAGATAGTTTGCCAATGTAATGAGCATTTGTCTCTTAAAAATAAGATATTTAGATAATATGCACTTGAAATAAAGACAATGCAATTGCTTCTTTCATTTTAAATGTAAAAATATCTGTTTTAGGTAGGATGGAGGTTGAGATCCAAGAACAAGCTATTTTAAGAAAAAAAAAAATGACTTTTCTAGAGTTTGATTTTTCCAGTGTCCACGTGATACAAATTAGCCAATGAGCTGTTGTCAGTTCGTTGCTGCTGCTGCTACTTTTTAGACACAGCAGGCAAAACCTGTGGCAAGCTGGGTGATGGGAAAAACAGATCAGAGAAAGTGTGGACTGCTGGAAGAACTACTGCAGTGAACTGGTGACAGAAAAGTGAATGAATGGTGCTCAAAGATGACCCTGCAGTGATGTTTGGTTCAACCTGCTGCTTGTGAAGCAGGATTCTCCACCATGAACAGAATCAAAAATAAATATGGATCCAGGCTCAAAATGAGCTCCTTGATCTGTGCTTTAGGAATGGCTTAGTCTCCATTCAAAAACCCTTGGCTTTTACCATTTGCAGGGCAGCATAAAGCCCACTGCTCTCATTAAGTTTCATAAAGAATAATAATTAATAAAGAAACAAATAAAAGGTCAGTTCAGGTGTTTTATAAAAGGTGTGAATCAGGAAATTGTCTATATACCAAACTTTACGATTGTTGTTCTCTACTTCTAAAACCCTTTAGGTTTTAAAAATATATTTTTATATTATTATTTTTTAAATATTCCCTTTATATTTAAAAAATCAATGTATAACATGGATGAATAAACACCTCATTTTATTTCAGTGTTAAATTCTGTTTAAAGTAACAGATTATAATTAGAAATGTCTCTGGACCTTTACTGGTTGATGATTTTCTTTATTCGGACCCTGCTGATCTTAACTGGTTACTCCTGACCTATAATATGGTTTAAGTCATTGTATGTTCTACTGCAGTATTTCATATCTTTGTTTTCAATAGAAAATATATTTGACTGTGAACATTATATCATAATGTGAAAATTTAAGTTAACGTGAATTAGGATGTTTGTATAATTGTATTGTTTATTGTTTAAAGCATTAACTACAGAAAGAACAGTAGACTAAGTCAATTAAAAATCTATCTAAATCAGATATATCGAGTGATAACAGAGAAGAACCAGATTACACAGCAAGAAGATAAAAAACAAAAATGAGATCAACATTTAAACATCTACATTTTATTTTTTGCCTTGAGGCTGCTAAAATACTCTGGTAAAAGCTCTGGAAGTACAATTAAATTAAACTTTTACTCAAGTAAAAGTAACAAAGTACAGGCTTTGTAAATTTACTTTAAAGTATAAAAAGTAAAAGTAGAAACCACTTTTTTTCATGCCGCTGCCTACATTTTAAATGGATGTCTCGCCAATAGGACTAGATCTCCGTTGTGTTCATTTTCAATCATCTCGCCGCCCATGCTACTACTATGCTAACGCCAATCGCCACCAAGCTGCATTTCAATGATTTGTCACGCTAACGAATACCGCCGACGCCTAATCTGTCGTCGACCATCTTGTAGTGGTGCCGTCCAAATGCAACGTGAGATTCCCATCCAATTAGATTGAATTTGGTATTGATGACGCGGAAAATAATAACGGTAACTCCATTGAAATGATTCAAAAAACTAAAGTAACGAGCCAATTTTTAAAATGTAAGGAGTAGAAAGTACAGATATTTGTGTAAAATGTAAGGAGTAGAAGTAAAAAAGTCGCCATAAAAATAAGTAGTAAAGTAAAGTAAAAATATCAGAAAAATCTATTTCTGAGTACAGTAAGTAACTAAGTATTTGTACTTCTGCTACTTCCCATCTCTGAAAGAGAATGATCTATAATATATAATATGAAAATAATATAAATGATAAAACTCAATCTGAAAAAGAGAAATTTGAAAGAATAAGATTAGAAAATATTAAATCTATTAAAAAAATTAGGTTTGAAAAAAAATCTTATATATGAAACAAATGAAAAAAAATAAAATGTTGATTGGGTTAACTTAAAATTTCTATTCGCAAAACATGTTCTTGGCTTGTTGTGTTATATATTTAACAACCTACGTATTTTAAGTTTTAAAAAATCTTCATATGATGATAATCACCATTGACACTGGTTGTTTGATGAAACAAAACTTTTGCTTTTTCTCAAACAAATATGCTTCCACTTACTAGCTTTTTATCCATTTTCTAGAATTTAGTTTTTTCCCAAGTAGTTAAGGTGACAATTTCCTCTAAAATACATCTTGGCGGCTACATTACTAAAATGCACTCAAGCCTTTACAAGCAAAACATGATTACGTGGATAAAAAGTGAGGCTTTTAGCTGCTTCAACCCATTCTGATGTGATTTATCCCACAGCTTTATCACATCAGGCCCACGTGATCAGAACATGGTTACTCAGCATGTGAAGGAGCTTTGCTCCATTTATACCTCAGACATTTATATTGGTACTCCTGACTGCAGAAGTGATACTGAAGCTTCAGGAAGAACAGCAGCTTATGAGTCTGGTGTTGGGTTTAAAGAGGTAATTCAATATGATTCAACTATTTATATAGAACCAATTCACAACAAATGTCCTCACAAAGCACTTTATAGAGACAATTCATCCAGATCATAGTTTTTCTATCTAAGGAAAACCAGCTGATTGCATCGACTCATTGAATCCCTCACACTAAGGATGCTTGTAGTGACAGTGGAGAGGATGAAAGAGAGCACATCCAGTTAGTCAGAGAAACAAGACTACACTGAAAAAACATGCCAAGCTCCAACATCTATAAAAGAAAGTGGGTTGATGGCAGCAGCAAAGCAGACATTTCTCTCCAGAATTGTGTCACAGCCAGACAGGAACAGACCAAATGAAGATACTATGAGAAAATGTAACTAAAACATACTGCAGAATGGGAGAATATAAAAATAGAATGAGGCTGAAAGATGAAAACTGGTCTCTATGTCCTCCAGCAGTCTAAGCCTATAGGAGCATTAATATAAAAAGTAGCTCAGGATAAACTAACTATTTTGGATGAGGTACGGAAAACCTAAAGAGAACTCTAAACATCTGTCTGGACTGAATTTCATGGTAGTTGGTAATCCAAATTGCCTCTTTATCTGGTGGAATTAACTATATTCTTCTCTAGACTCTTCTAAATTATCTAATTAATCTAATTAGGTGTGTTGACTCACCTTCTGTGTTGTTATTGACCATCAGCTTCTAGACAGAGCAGCAGTAGCAGCTATTCCTCTCAATTCACTAAGAATTAAGTCATCTCATTCTTATGCATTAACCATAGATAAAAATGTATTCTTTCATTAATTCCTCTAAGTTAACTAGCAGCTCATGTTTTAAAACACATGTAGTTTATATAAGACTGACTGACCTCTAACTTTCTTTATATATTTATTGACTATTCTAATGTTTCAATTTACATATTAGTGATTTGTTCACAAGCCTTTAAGAACTCAGAGTGGGTCTGAGTTTATAACAGCAGAGAACTGAGTATATAGTGACCATTCTCTGTATTTGGTTTGAAATGTTCTGGGATTTTATGTTTGGAGAAAGTCCTCTTGACCTTTTCAGAGACTCCAGCAACATATGGGATGGCGATGTTTTTGTGTTTAATATGATCCCAGTTATGTTCTGCTGCGTGTCTTTTGGTTTTCCTTGCTGATTTGACAGACGCCCAGTCAGGGTATCCACAGGTTTGAAGAGCATCTTTGATGTTTTTCTGTTCTCTGTGCTTCCCTTCTGTTTTAGTAGGGACATGCTCAGTCCGGTGTTGTAAGGTTCTGGTGAGAGAAAATCTGTGTTCCAGTGGGCGGTGTGAGTCAAACAGAAGATACTGGTCTGTGTGAGTGGATTTCCTATACACTTCAATTAAGGATATTGCCATCTCCTTCCATGCTCACCAAGCAGTCCGGAAAAGGTGGCCTAATTGTCGTTGGCATCCTCTCTGGTGAACCTGATGTTGTTCTCCACCGAGTTGATGTGTCTGGTGAAAGCTTCCACTTCTTTAAACTGGATTTTGGCGGATGTGTCATCCACATATCTAAACCAGTAGCTTGGTGGTTTTCTTCTAAAGGTGCCTAAAGCTCTTTTTTCCATTTCTTCCATGTAAAGATTGGCTAAAATTGGTGACACTGGAGATCCCATGGCACAACCCTGCTTCTGTCTGTAAAAAACGATCCTTGAACTTAAAATAGGTTGTGGAAAGACAAAGGTCCAGTAAGGTGCAGTTCTGGTCTGGAGTGAAATTAGTCCTGCTGTTTAGACAAACATTTCTTCTTTAAAGTCAGACTTGTTTTTTTGTTCTTTATGTGGAGCATGTGAAGAGATTCCCCTTCGAGGCATCAGGTTGACTTAATTAAGCTGAACTCAAGCAAAGCCAAATTAGGCCCAGAAAACCAACCCATAATCAAAACCCCTGAGCATCAATTACATCATAATTGAAGTTCTGTTTAAAGTATGTGCAACGTCGCCCTCTACTGTCCAGAATCTATATTCTGAATGAATCCTCGTGAATTTAAACTAAACCTCATACATTGAGCAAGCGGTGAATTATTAATCCTGAAAGATGAAAGAGTCGGAATCAATTTGACTAAATTCCAACCCAAGTTTACAGGACATTACAGGAGGTTTAATGAAATTGTATTTTCCTTTTAAATTACTTTTTTTACATTAAAAATGTTGATACCAAATTTTACATGGTTTAATAGCTGTTAAAACCCTTCAGTCCTGTTTAAGCTGAAGCTTCATGGTTCTGCCACCTAGAGGAGAATCTAAGCAGCTGCAGTATAGAGTGGCCCCCAGGATCTAATGGTTCTAACTGCAAAATGATTGAAAAAGATGAGACAGACACTGATGTTCTTCTGTCATTTTTTTCTTTATTTTTCAGTCGTCTTTTTTTCATCCTGCTGCGTATTAGCGATGATTTTTTCTAATACATGATGCGTTTGTGTACTCCCACGGCCCAGGTGCTAACGCCTCTTGTTAAACACTTTAAAAAACTCTGAAATGGAATACCTAAAGGTGATTCGGATTCTCTATCGCCGGAGCCACAGAGTGAAGTTTAAAAGACTACAACTGTGTAAACAGGTTCATTTCCGCTTCGTGGCAGCGGAATATGGACTATTCCTACAGAACTCAATGGGATTTACAAAATGCTAAATAAAAACACTACAGGAAAGTTTTTCTTTACTTTTTATCTTGTTTGAACAGCGCTGACGACACCGTGAGTAGCATATTTTAAAAAAGAACGCTTAAGGTTATTTTAAGGACATTATTAGACATGCAACAATGGAAGCCATTCTGAAACAGCCAGGGGATTCTGCATGAGCCAAAAAGCAGAGACAGGACCAATTGTCAAAATGTTGGTGTCGATCATTCGATTTCATCCTGGACACTACAGAAAATGGGCTAATAGAGTGGCCCCCAGGATCTAATGGTTCTAACTGCAAAATGATTGAAAAAGATGAGACAGACACTGATGTTCTTCTGTCATTTTTTTCTTTATTTTTCAGTCGTCTTTTTTTCATCCTGCTGCGTATTAGCGATGATTTTTTCTAATACATGATGCGTTTATATGACGGTGCAAACATCAGCAAACAAACTAAAGTTTTGAACAGGTTCATACATTTTCATCTGCCAATTCCTCCGCTTCCAGTCAGGAGCTAGAGTAACAGTCCCCACCACAGTTTTAGCACAGAGATTACAGACTTTTATTCCATAGAGTCACTAACACATCGGCGGTGCTGCCTTCAGGTGATGCATTAACCATTGGAATAACCAGTGTTCACATTAGGAGTAATTTCTCACAAAATAAACCTGGACAACTATAATTGGGACCAAATTAGTGACTCCAAATTCCACTGAAAATGCCCCAAATCATGAAGAAATGTGTAAAACCTTCTGGTATGAATATTCGTTAAACATATATGTGTAAATTAAACATGGCAAGTGAACGCCACAGAAATGTTTACTTTATATTGAACTGTATTATTAAAAAAGCATGACAACAATGCATGTAGATAATTATTAAAATGTATTTTTTAATATAAATAATCCTTCTTTTAAAAAAACTTTGATTTTAAAATGTTAGGGAGTTAAAATATTTCTCATCCCAATAATAAATATGTTTTTTGTTTAACAACATAAAATAATAAATTAATTTCTGCTTTGAGTTTTAACACATTGACAATTTTTCAATTCTTTTTGGCTCTTTTGGCATTCCATACTTTAACTCTTAGCTTGTTCTGTGATCACCGGAGGAAAGCAACACCTCAGAGCTAAAATCAAGTTGAAACCATGTTTCTGTTTAGTCTGAATCAGCAGATGTGACACTGGACGCAAACTCTTGGAATCGTCAGGAGTCTCTACAATCCATGTTGTCCCATTAAAATCCCAAGTGGAAGACTTTCTCACAGGCAGAACGGCGGATTATGACGGTTGATCTGTTTCCCTCCATTAGTCGTTCAGTCCGTCAGTATTTTATCAGAGAAGCTTTGATTTTCCTCCTTGACCCACCCACTGTGACCCTTAGGTTTAGGGATCAAACAGGAACAGCAGCGTGTTCAGTGACAAACAGATAAGGAAAGAACAAAGATATTAACCTGATTCATGTTTTGTTCCTGCTGGCTGATGGGAGGAGACCAAGTTTCCTAAAAACACCCAAAAGTCAAACATTAAATCCATTCGTTCCCCATTAGGCCCTGTCCGGGTTCAAATGCTTAACCTTCCAAGACAAATGACCTTTTCAACGCTGTTGAAACCCAATCCAATGATAGGGAAACAAACTATTTGTTTTTGTGTACTCATGAGGACCTGGTCTGGTCACCAGCCTTGTCTGGACGTTAAATCCTCACAAACAACACATCCAAAAGTCAAACATAAAATCCATAAAGTTTGACTTCATCATCACTTTATACGTTTTTCAGGTTTCTGGCTGCATTTCAACAAATCTGACATAAAATCCCTGAAAATAAGATGATTCCCTGCCAAAGTTTTCTCTGTCATTGGACTCGTCTCTGTGGAAGGAGAGCAAATTTGTTTGCCGATCTGCTGGACCTGCTTTCAGGAAACTGGGTCAGTGTTCTGTGACAGGAGCTGAAGGGTCTGAGTCAGAGAAAACAACAAGGGTTTTAAAGGGCAGTGCCGCTACCTGCTCTAAGGATCAGGAGAGTGAAACATAAAAGGAAAGATGGAGGTTATTTCCTTAAACTGTAAACAGGACTGATCCATCCTTTGAGTCAGGGATTTCCCTGATTCAGACTTTTTAAAAGTCTCCTGTTTTATTATGAAATTCAGATAAAGTTGCAGTAAAGTAGCTACAGTTTTCAGGGCAGTGCTGTTGGCCAGAAGAGGGCAGTGTTCACCCTGCTGTCACAGCCTCCCATCAACCCGCGCCTGAACGCATCACGGTCTGAAGGCCTGTAGCTGAGAGAGGAAGAACTTAACGACAGCAGCCTGAACTCTTTACTTTTAAATTAAATAGTGAGGCCTTTTTTTTATAGGTCTCACATACCTATAAAAAAAGGCCTCATATTAACTCATGTTAACCTCTGCTACTTAAAAAACATCCATCCATCCATCCATTCATCCATCCTCAGGGGGGCGCTCATCTGTGACAAATTCAGAGTAACCAATTACCGGTAACCTAACAGTCTTGATTTTAGACATTATGGGGGAAATTGGAGTACCCAGAGAGAACCCTCATGTGCAACGGGATAAACATGCAAAACTCTATGAAGACCCAAAGCTGCTAACTGCTCCACCGAAGGGGTCCAATGAAAATGTAAATGTTAAGTAACTTACATTCAATAAGCTGAGAGACACGTTTGATTGGCTGATCAGTCCTGTAGTTCATCCACATCTACAGGATCATTCAGGCATGATTGCTCAGATGCAAAGATGGTTCCTGGCTGCTCTTTCCAATAGATTTTTAGATTCTTAAAGCAACATTACAGTTTTCTTCTGATGCAGCAGAGAGGTTTCTGTCACACCATGACGCTAAGTTTCTTCGAGGATAGCTAAAATTCTGCTGTTCTGAAACCTTCGTCCTCATCTCAGTTCTCCTCTCAACTTGCCTGTAGTTATTTTCGAAGCGTAATGGGCGCATCTCAAATCATCAGTTTGTTGGCTCCTGCGCTGTCGTGAAAGCTGAAAGATGTCGCCTCCATGGCTGCCAGACCCCGCCTCCTATGTAATTATAAATAAGGAATTCTAAGGCAACGCAAATATTAAGGTTAAGAGGCTGAGCTCAGAGATGATGATAAATAACATAGTTATGTATAATATATTACATTTCTGACTGTATATCCCTGTAATTATTACACACTGTAGCTTTAAAGCAACATTACAGTTTTCTTCTGATGCAGCAGAGAGGTTTCTGTCACACCATGACGCTAAGTTTCTTCGAGGATAGCTAAAATTCTGCTGTTCTGAAACCTTCGTCCTCATCTCCCTCCTCTGCCTGTTTCTCATTTAATGTCAATCTTTCAGTCAAAAACTGATCCTAAAAAAAATTGGGGAATATCAGGAGAAAAATAAATACTTACAAATATAAAAAATAGAATATGGAGAGATTAAACAATTAAATTTTTTTTTTTTTTTTTTTACATTTATAACTATTGGGAAAAATGTTTTGTGGATCAAATAATTTTCTGTCATCAAGTTTTGATGATTTCTATCTATTTCATTTTTTTAAAATAACATAAAGCGATAAAATAATGAAAATAATGAAACATTCCTGTAGGAGTCATGATTTAACAGTCTAAACTGAGGAGTTTAAATCATCAGATGTCATCGACTGGTTGCTTTTGGTTGAACCAGAAAATATATTCAGAGGACTTGTTTTTATCCACTCTGTCACCCTCGTTGTATTACCTCAAAAAATAAAATAAAATAAAATAAAAAACCTGAACCAATCTCAGTAATGTAATATCGCATCATAGCCACATTAAAAGCAGAACAGGTGTGTCTAAATAAATCTAGCAGTCCTACAGTGATCCATGCTGTGATAGTAATAATATCACATATCATTATATCTGAGGTGGGGCTTCTGTTCAGACTAGATCTCAGTTACACAACGCTGCTGTTAGTGTCTTCATCAATTATTGAAATTCCCCGAACCGTTGCGGGGCTGTCGCTGTGCTTTTAAAAAAATAAATCATGCAAAATTCTCCTCCTAAAGTCTATCATGACAGGGGACACATGTCAGTGAACGCAGCAGCATGCAACGGTGCCTCGGCCCGATGAAGCCAACGCTTCGGCTCCTGCTACCCTTCGCCTCTAATATCAGTCGTTTCTTCAGCCAGCTTAGTTCCTATGAAAACCATCTTTCTTTGACACGACCTCGAGCTGTCTGCTGAGGTCCTGCAAATAAACAAAACCCAATGCTTGCAGAAAGACGCAGGTTCTTACACGTGTTGCATCTATCATTCCGGAAAAAAAAGAAAATTACACTGCAAAAAAAATCTAGAAATAAGTAAAAATTCCTTAAATAAAGTGTTTTTTACCTTAATTTTAGCAGGTAAATGGGATGATTTGCCAATGGAAATGAGTATTTTTACTCTTAAAAATAAGATAATTAGATAAAATGCACTTGAAATAAGACAATGCAGTTGCTTTTTCTTATTTTAATTGTCTTGTTCCATTGGCAAAGTGTCTCACTCTACCTCCTCAATTCAAGAAAAAAATGTACTTAGTTTAGGAACAAATTACTTATTTAGATTTAAATTTTTGCAGTGTACAAAACAATCCACCGGACTTTGTTTCCAAGTTTGAAGAAGTTTTGCTTCCCATCCAGGAAGCTTTTTCAATTCAAAATGTCAGGAATAGCGTTGAGTTAGAGGTTTTATACAGTAGCCCAACAAAACCTTGTTTTTGTTTTGAAAACATGCAAATCCTTTGGGTGGACCCCTTCGTCTATTTTAGCTTTCAAAAATCATCATCATCATCATCATCATCATCATCATCATCATCATCATCATCATCATCATTCCCATCATCAATCCCCTTTCAGAGACATAGACGGGTATGGGACATTGCAGTTTAAAAAAAGAAGCCAAAGCTCCATTCCAAAGGGGTGGACCCCTTCGTCTGTTTCAATTTGCATGTTTTCAAATCATAAACAAGGCTTTGTTGGGCCGCTGTATAAAACCTCAAACTCAACGCTATTCCAGACATTTTGAATTGAAAAAGCTTCCTGGATGGGAAGAGAAACATCTTCAAACTTTTTTAACATTTTTTGGAATGACTATGACCTGGATGACTGAGAATCTTCAACAGCTTGTTGCATCTATCCTTTACTGACATTAGCTAGCTACACTTGTTTATTTAAAAACTGTTGGATTCCCCTCATTGCAAACAGAGAAGTTAAAACTTTTTATAATCTATGTCTAGTTAAATATTCTGCATTACTTTATTCCAGTTATTTTCAGGAGTTACTCGTCTGTGTTTACTTGTTTCCTCATTTGGTCCATTTCCAGTTCAAATGACCTTAAAAAGGAACAAAGTCGACTTTTTTGAATTGAATGACAGAAAAACACTTTGTTAAATTTCAATCCATATGCAAGAAATATGACAGAAATGCAGACTTGTTTTGGTGGACTAGTGAGGACCTAGTCGGCTCACCTGCCTTGTCCGGACTTTAAGTTCTTAAAAAAAAAAAACACTTTCTTGTTAAGAGAACTTCACATTAGAGGTTCAGATTTGTGCTAAAAAATTTCTCTCTAATCTCAAATAATATGGAGACTATGGACGCCAGCCGTCAAACCGGTTATTCATTTGTCACAATTAGAGAATTCATATTTCATTTTTAGGAATAATTCCACTTTTAGAGATCTGATTGAGGAAGGAAAGTAGCAAGACTGCATAGCCTTAAAACCTTAAAAAACAGCTATAATAAGTCATTTACTAATGTTTCCTCTTTGAGCATATTTATACAAATTTATCCTTTTGTGCTTTCTTGAAATCAAGTGTTGTTAAATGTTCAAAGGCTTTAAAGATGGTTTTCATAGAAAGAGGCTCCAGGCGGTACCAGTTCTAAACAATCTAAAACATGCAGAAAAGTGGACTTAGTGAAAATTATGGTGAAAAAAGAAAGGCTCCTATCTCAACTCTGATCACCAACGAGATCCCTTCCCCGATCCTGCTCAGAGGAAGAAGTCCAGTCTGTCAATCGACCTTTAAAACGGCAGTGTCTGTGACTAAACCCGGAACAAGTTCCCGACCCGTTAGAACAAAAAAAACAAACAAACTGTGACATCTGAACGGAGCTGAGTCCGTCCGATTCAACAAAGTACGGAGAAAAGGAAGAAGCACGGCGTGTAGAAAGTTAGAAAGTTTTAGCATTCATCAGGAAACAAAGGAAGTGAAGTTTCTACATGGCTTAAAGCTTCAGAGTTCGGAGCGCTCGCTCCACTCCACAGATATTTTGTCAACGTTGTGACAGAAATGATGATGATTACAATGTGTTGATGAAGAGTAGGTGTGCTAGCCTCCTGGCACTAATTCAGCAGGACTTTTTGCATAAAATGTAAATCTCCATCATCAACGTCCTGTTTTTATCTATTTTTTTGTTTCCGAGCAAGCCCCTCCCCCCTTGCTCATTTATTTCATAACAAGCAAGAAGAATTTCCCCATTTTTAAAATCTTTTTTACGCTGTTTTCTTCGTCATTGTTGTCTTGGCGGGTTGGTTGTCGTCGGTGTGGTTGTAGTTGCTGAACACAGGGATTGTTAAAATGGTTCTCGTCCTCTTCCGTCTGCACCTGCTGGGGGGGCGCCGCAGGCTATGACGCCTCCCGCTCTGTGGAGGAGTGGGCAGACCCCCGCGCCGGTCGATCCAAGCTCCTGGCACGGCCACTGTTCAGCGTCGGGCTTCGTGAAGACTTCAGCAGCTTCTCCTCAAGCTCATGCAGAGACGGCTCCTTGTACATGCAAACTGGAGAGGGGAAGGATGTGGGAGAAAGGGTGAGAGAACAATAGTTCATCAATTCTAAACTTTTTCCAAACTGACTTCTTCATTTTCCCAAAATTCTTCAGTAACGCTTTCTTTTACAGTACATCAATAACTATGTAATAACATGGTAATAACATCACAAGTCACACTATATTACTTGGTAACAAGAAAAACTATTTGATAATTACCCCAAAATTAAGGTATATAACTTCAAAGTAATTTCATGTAATTATTACATGTATGTCACTGTGTAACAATGGAGGCTTTGGGTGGTTTACTACATAACAGTTTTTATTATTGGCCACCACCTTCCAAATCGCTTAGCAAAGTAAAAGGTAACTTTCTAAATCAGGTAAGTAAAACATTATAAAAACTGAACTCAAGTTACATGTATAAATAAGAGTTTAGATAAAGGTATAGGAATGATTTACGCAATCTTTTGAGAAAATCCGCCCTCTCTACTTTAAAAATGCACATGCATTCTCACCTGTAGCCGCTCTCCCAAAGGGAAACGCCAATGATGTACGTGAGAGCGCTGCACGGAGCCTCCATTTCTCCTGGTGCACGCCTGTTTAAAAGTTGCTGTTTGCATCAAGCCATACAAGCTTTACTTTCCAAAAACAAGATCTGCAGCAGTTTTTCCACTATGTCAGACCCACTACCGTAAGTGAAAATGGGGACAAGCACATAGGAGGAAGCATATCATCAGAATGACTGACAATTCGGAGGTCCACTTATTTGGATGATCCACCCGCACAACAAACATCCTCCATTATACCTTAAAGAAGATTGGCTTGCTGCACAAAGGCATAGGTTTGATTTCAACTTTGGTAGGCACACTTTTGGTCTGATGTCATTGGTCCTATGCAAAAATATGCATGCTCATTTTTCTTATGCTTGACGTGAAAATCAGGGTGTATTTTGTTTAAAGAGAAAGCAGCATTTCTTGCTACATTTGTAAAAATGTTATAAGCTCTACACACTAGATGCTGTTTATCAATGTTTGAAGCATCATCGGCTCTGATAAATGAGGAATTATGACTTTTTTTCCACTTTGAAAAGGTTTGCATTTCAAATTACCAGCGACTAAGACAGAAAGTAAATCTGTGCATATTTAACTAAATAAAGTCTAAATATGTCTGTTATATGTGGATTTATCTTTTCTTTTGAAGATATACAATTGTGCAGAGTTAAAACGCATACTTATCTTTTAAATATTCTCTTTGTATCATGAAACAGAGCAAAATAATAGATTCAAGGGACACAAAATAAATGCACTGGAACCGACCCTGAGCATTTAGAATATTCTTTTCACTCTAAAAGTCATCTAGGGCTGTAGTTACTCTATTTAACCCATATCATGTATTTTATCTTGCTCTTAAAAAACTCATCGGAATAATCGATTATTAACCCTTTAAGGTCAAGTGTATCATAGTTGATACAGGAGATTTTGAAACCTCTGCAGCATCATCAGTGTGATGTTTTTGTTCTTCAAACCCTGACTTACATAATCAGACACATGTGGTGAAGAGAAAACATATGAAAACAGAGAAATGCATAATATATCGAAATTGATGCAAATAAATTATGTAATTTAATGTTTTTAAAAATGTATATAGTTATTTCATTTGTCACAAAGATTAATGACAATTCTAATTTTGGAAAATTATTAGAATCTTCTGTCAATTTTCCTCTCTGGTTCAGGTTTTAAAGGGTTAAAATGTCAACAAATTTAGGAATCAATTAATCGTTAACTGGAGTATAGAGACTCTTAAAACATGTCTTTAGCTCACAGAGAGACCCACTTTTGAGCAGGAATTATACCATATAATTGTATAATTGTAAAAAAAAATATATATATATAAACAAAAATGTTTTCATCTGTCAATATATCCATCCCCTCTACTGCTGCAACAAACCTGTATTGTAAATTATAAACATGTTATTCACATCTAATTGTTGGTAGGGACAAGTAGGTTGGTCCAAAATGTTGGTAGGGACATGTCCCTATGATCCCTATGCAAACCTACGCCCATGTTTGCTGTATTCTAGGTTTAGTTTGTGATATGCCAAGTAATAAACTGCATTTTACTAAATAATAACACATTAATTTATTGCTGTCAGTGAAATGACTGAATTCCCTGGTAATAGCTGTTTGAAATTTAAGAAGTCTGACTTTACCTTGTCTGCTTGAAGCACAGCACTTATCAAAATTCTCCATAAACTCTCCATTTTTATTGTTACCTAGTAATAAAGTGTAACTTATGTTATTACCTTGTTATTACATGTTTATTGATGTACTGTAAAAGAAAACACTACCATTTCTTCAATATTTCTGGAGATGTAAGTTTAGAAGGTTAACCTTTAATGGGTCCAACCTCAGTTGGACCCTCTTGCTGAAGGAAAACACTGCGCCCAACTTTGCCATCATGAAGCCTACACCTGTATTATTCTAAAATTAATTTGTATTATTTAAATCAACCTTGATTTCCTTAAAAAAAAAAAACTATAAATTTGACAATTTAACATCTAAATCCAAACTTATTTGAAGCCTTTTTTCAAGGATGTAGAGGCATTTTTTAGAAACATAAGAACAATTTTTTTTTTGTAAAATAAAAAAATAAAAAGATTTTATATTCAGACATTATATTTCTGTTTGTTTTCTCAGTTTGTTTTTATTTACCATCCAGGTATAAAAGCTAATAGCAATCATTATCCTCCTAGAGCATAATTCATGTTCCGGACTTCATTGCAACATAGCTGGTCCTAATGTCTAAATAGTGACAGAATTTGTTACTAAAATAAAATGCTCAATAAGTTATTAAAACATTTTTTTCAGCTGCGGGGAGAAAAAACTGTGCCAATTTCACTCGTTTAGGAAGAACGTGGAAGCAGCTGGTTCTGATTCTGATCCAGTTAAATCCCAGACATCAGTCCAGTTGGTTCAGTATTACAGAAATCACTGTGCTGGAGGGATATAGTAGATTATAGTATAATAGATAAAAACATACAGTAGAAAATAATCTAGAGGAGGTTCCTCAGGCTAAAATTAGGCTGCAAGCAAGAAACGATCTTAATACTTTAAATGGAAGGTAGGGAGGGGATGAAAAGCAACAGCAGCCAACAGAGCAACGGAAAGAAGAAACTGAGCCTCATGTTTCCTAATAAACCTCCATCTGTGTTATTTAAGATTCACCTCAACCTCAAGGAAGCGTCTGTAGGACATCTGACTAAACTGTTGATGTTTCAGACACACATGGACTTTGAACAGACTTCACTTACATCTAAGGCAGAGGGTTAGGGGTATTGGACACTAAATAAGCAGACATTACACTGCATTTTTTCATTTTTTCTTTCAATAAGTGCATTTTGTCTTGAATTGAGGAGGAAATTGAGACATTTTGCCAATGGAATGAGACAATTTACATTTAAAATAAGAAAAAACAACTGCATTGTCTTATTTCAAGTGCATATCATCTAATTATCTTTATTTTAAGAGTGAAATTACTATTGACAAAATCTCATTTACCAACTCAAATTAAGGGTAAATGCACTTAATTTAAGATAATTTTACTTCTTTCTAGATGTTTTTCCAGTGTAAACTCTAAATCTTTCTGTAGGTTTATAATTTCTATAATCCAATCTTGTTTTTTTCGAGTACTTAGTCTTTCAATAGGCAGAAGGTAGATTCTCATTGATACTGGGCCTGAAAATCCTAATCAAACTGCTCTTGTTTCTTCATTAAAGTCCTCCCCTCGTCTGCGAGGTCCCTACAGTTCAACATGAATAACAGAAGAGAGTTTTTCTTCTCACCTTCAATAGGCCTGGGGACGAAATGTGAGCAGGGTTTAGTCTTCTTCACTCGGTTCCCCTTCATGATGATTCCTTCCTTGTTCAGACCCAGGAACCAGGCCCGGCCAGACTCATGCTGCCGGTACAGGGTGGATGAGTAGATGACGTAGTAGTTCTCGAACACAGACTCTTTAAACTTACATTCTGGTGTGAAAACATCCTGGAAAAAAGGCGACATAAAATTTATTTATTTTTATTTTTTTTATATAGTTATAAAAAAATAGTTATAAAAAAACATAATAGTACATGAACTCTAAAGCTACATTTTTAGACAAGTCACCCAAACATTGTCTGAGTAGTCAGAACCGGCAACAGTGGAGTCAGATGTAGGAGTTTGCCCTGCAACTGGAGGGTTGTCGGTTCAACCCTCAGCCCTAGATTTTAAGTGTTGTTGTGTCCTTGGGGAAGACACTTGACCTGCATGGTGGTCAGATGCCCTGGTGGGGTCAGTGTACGACAGCCTCGCCTCAGTCAGTGAGCCCCAGTGCAGCTGTGGCTACAGTGAAGTTTGCCATCATCAGTGTGTGTGACTGAATGACTGAATGTAGTGTAAAGCGAAGCGCTTTGGTCGTCTCCTGACTTGAAAAAGCGCTATAAGTACAGGCCATTTACCACTAAACCTGTTATATCAGTTTAAAAAAGAAAACAGGATTTGGAACAAGTTATAATAATACTTAATTTGCATATTTTAATTCAATATGCAAATTAGGCTTAATTGTGCAATGAGGTCTGTGAGATACGGAGGTGGGATGTTGTTGATTTGAAAACAACAAGTCAATCCCAAGTTTTTTCCAGTCAGGTCTTGAGTCAGGCTCGAAATAAAGACATGTAGTTCCCAAGTTCAAGATGGGTTCAAGATGACGCTCGTTACGCCGTCTCTTTTCTCTTACTTTCTCCTTTTCAGGCTGTTTTTTTCCCCTGTAACTATTGTAAGGGGTTTATTTGCAAGCGCTAACATGGGAAGCCACCTTTTGTGACTGTGCTGCTAAGTTTTCTTTTACTTTTGGCACACGGGGGGATCCGTTTGTCCGAAGCTCCAGACGTCCCATTTTCTACACGCAGGGACCAGCTACTCAGACTTTGTGACCACACTGAGACCAGACATCTCTACAGACATACGGGGAGGCTGCAGGGGTGACCGGTTGAAGCAGAGGAATGCTTCTTTTGCATTCATTTCAATTCAGTTTATTTATAGAGAGACAATTCACAACACGTCATCTCAAGGCACTTTTACAGAGGTTATTCAAACAGATCACATACAGGCAAAATCTGATTCAAAGGACACCAGCTGATTGCATCGACCGATTGACTTGAAGGCAATTCTCACACACACCAAGCATGCTTACAGTGACAGAGGAGAGGGAAAACCTCGGAAGAGCTAACCTGCCGAGCCTACCCTCAGAGCCAAACCTGAAGAACCACAGTGAACTCCCATGCAGCTCAGGACTAAGAGCTGGAAAACTCAGAACCAAGGTCTGCTCAGAAATAGAAGTAAGAGGCTGAAGCAGCTTGCGGACTCTGCTGATCAACTCCTCTCCAGATCCAACAGTAGCCCTCTCAAAGCTATCTACAAGAATCCTCAAGGTACAATCAGTTACAATCAAGGAATCAAACTCCAAGGTGCAATGCTAACTGAACTGTCTCTCACACAGACTCCGGTGAACCAGTTTCCAGGCCCGAACCAGAACCAGTCATATCAGTGTGCTTGTGCTAAATAAACTTGTTAAACTTTTACTCCTGTGTCCGTCTAGTGGTGTTCTGCATATTTGGGTCGCTCTCCGTGCACCCATCATGACAGTATTGACAGATGATAAAGTTTTTTTTCATCTTAAATAGAAAACATTTATATATTTTTTACTATTATGATATAATTACTGCTGTAAGTGGGTCGCTCTGTCAGCTAGAGGCATTTTTTAGACTCTCTATACTACAGTTAACGATTAATCGATTACTAAACCAATTGACGATTATTTCAATAATCGATTAAACACGATTTATCCAGTTAATTGTTTCAGTTCTATATGTCCAACTGCTCGTTAACACTTAATTTCTAAGCAGCCAATCACATGGCGGCAACTCAGTGCATTTAGGCATGTAGACATGGTCAAGACAATCTCCTGCAGTTCAAACCGAGCATCAGTATGGGGATGAAAGGTGATTTGAGTGACTTTGAACGTGGCATGATTGTTGGTGCCAGAAGGGCTGGTCTGAGTATTTCAGAAACTGCTTATCTACTGGGATTTTCATGCACAACCATCTCTAGGGTTTACAGAGAATGGTCCGAAAAAGAAAAAACATCCAGTGAGCGGCAGTTCTGTGGGTGGAAATGCCTTGTTGATGCCAGAGGTCAGAGGAGAATGGCCAGACTGGTTCGAGCTGATAGAAGGGCAACAGTGACTCAAATAACCACCCGTTACAACCAAGGTGGGCAGAAGAGCATCTCTGAATGCACAGTACGTCGAACTTTGAGGCAGATGGGCTACAGCAGCAGAAGACCACACCGGGTGCCACTCCTTTCAGCTAAGAACAGGAAGCTGAGGCTACAATTTGCACAAGCTCATCGAAATTGGACAATAGAAGATTCGAAAAACGTTGACTGGTCTGATGAGTCTCGATTTCTGCTGCGACATTCGGATGGTAGGGTCAGAATTTGGCGTCTACAACATGAAAGCATGGACCCATCCTGCCTTGTATCAACGGTTCAGGCTGGTGGTGGTGGTGTCATGGTGTGGGGAATATTTTCTTGGCACTCTTTGGGCCCCTTGGTACCAATTGAGCATCGTTGCAACACCACAGCCTACCTGAGTATTGTTGCTGACCATGTCCATCCCTTTATCACCACAATGTACCCAACTTCTGATGGCTACTTTCAGCAGGATAATGCGCCATGTCATAAAGCTGGAATCATCTCAGACTGGTTTCTTGAACATGACAATGAGTTCACTGTACTCAAATGGCCTCCACAGTCACCAGATCTCAATCCAATAGAGCATCTTTGGGGTGTGGTGGAACGGGAGATTCGCATCATGGATGTGCAGCCGACAAATCTGCGGCAACTGTGTGATGCCATCATGTCAATATGGACCAAACTCCCTGAGGAATGCTTCCAGCACCTTGTTGAATCTATGTCACGAAGAACTGAGGCAGTTCTGAAGGCAAAAGGGGGTCCAACCCGTTACTAGCATGATGTACCTAATAAAGTGGCCGGTGAGTGTATATACATATATATACAAAAAAGGCCTTAACTCAAAATGCTGATTATTTTCATCATTGTAAAACATTGTTGTAAGCAGTAGTCTAGTTAAAAAAAATGAAGGGGGATGATGGAATTCTTTATTTATTTTTTTGAAGCATACATAGCCTGATTAACATAGTCTATTAACCTAAAGCACTACTCATAGTATGGTTGTTACATGTCAGGTACGCCGTTCATTGACCATCAACAACCTGCCATCAACGCTTTTGTTTATAGATGTTGGAAATCAGCCTGTTTTTCAGTGTAGTCCTGTTTCTCTGACTGTGACTGGCTGGATGTGCTCTCTTCATCCTGACATGGGAGCTGGCTCAGAGCTCGTCTGCCTGGCTGTGTGTTTCCTGGACGGGGCCGCCTTTTACAGCTGCTTTCTATATCTCTGCTTCTGTCTCCTTGAACCCCAGTCGGCCTCAGCAGATGGCCGCTCATACTGAGCCTGGTTCTGCTGGAGGTTTCTTCCTGTTAAAAGGGAGTTTTTCCTCTCCACTGTCGCTACAAGCATGCTTAGTGTGAGGGATTGTATTCAAGTCAATGAGTTGATGCAATTAGCTGGTTTTCCTGATTTTTAAGATTTTTAAGGGGTGATGCCATCCTCCCTCATCCACCCTAAACTTGAGCATTGGATGTAAGTTCATATAGGTTTTCATATCTAATGCAGGATTTATCTGCTGTGTGTTTTTAATGGAGCGGGCGGGGCAGATATGCTAACCTAATTGTGCAGAATTATCAGTGGGTGACCTGAAGCCAAGCGTGAGGCTGCTGAGCAGCTTTAACCTCCACAGATATAACAGGTGTGTGTCTCTGTGTTCTTGTTTATCCTGCAGAGAGATGATCCTCTGAAACTCTTAACCAACGAAGCGGGGACATTTTCCAGGTTCTGTTTTTCCTTTTCCTTTTTTGTGTGTTAGGTTTAGGACTAAGATGTGAATTAAGTGTAAGAAGACCAACTGGATTTATTTGGATCCGGTTCTGATGTGGTGGAACTCAATCGTTAGAATGACTAGTAGTAAATACAAAGTAGGGACTATTGTAGAAATAAAGGCATGGTCTCTCTCTTTCTGTGTGTGTGTGGATGAGGCCTCAGGATATAACAGGTGGTGGAGCTGAGCCAATCAGAGCAGAACTTCTCACAGTCCTGCATTCAGACCAGACGCCTATTTAAACCTTTCCACATGTCAGCCTCGCTGAGGGGCATTAATAACCTGTTCATGTGAAATATTCACACCCCTCAAACTTTCCAACAGCTTTTTGTAATCAGTGAATTAGGGACAGAAACCCAAACTGTTGCTTAACATTGAAGATAATTCATAAATGGTTTTTATATTTATCTGGATTACTTGTTAAGTCCATGTACTGCTTATCAGTAAACATTATCCTGCTGTATTCAATTCAGTCACCAATCCACAGTGTCAGCATTCTTTAAGTCTGCCTCCATCAGTTTTCAATCCTAAAGATGCCTCAAATCACTTCATTTAATGATTACTGGCCTGTTGCACTCCATGTCGGACTCCCATCATGATAAAGTTCTACAAAAGGCCTCAAGTTAAAGAACACATCATCTCTCCATTCTGCCACCAACATTTCACCCGGCCCCAGTTCGCCTTACAGACACAACCGCTCCACTGAGGACGCCATCTCCTGCTGCTCTCCATCTAGAGCCTGGCCCACCTGGAGGAGAAGAACACCCACGTGCGGATGCTGTTCCTGGACTTCAGTTCAGTTTCAACATCATCATCCCACAGAGTCTAATGTGCAAACTGGAACAGCTGGGCTTCAATACACCCCTCTGCAACTGGCAGCTAGACTTCCTCACCATCAGACAGAACACCTCATCACCCCAAGCACAGGCTCCCCTCAGGCTGCATCCTGAGCTCCCCTGCTGTTCACCCTGATGACACATGACTGCTCCCCAGGTTCACCACCACCAATCACATCATGAAGTTTGCAGACTCTCCACTCCACGGTGGTGGGCCTCATTAGAGACGACAAATACCACCTGGACTGCAGAGAGGGGAGGTGGAGCAGCTGGTGGACTGGTGCAAAGATAACAGCCTGATCCTGAACGTGGAGAAGATGAATAAGATCATCTTTGGACTTCAGGGAAGAACCGCCCTAACCACGCCCACTGCTCATCAACAGCTCAGCTGTAGAGGTGGTCAACAGCACCAAATTCCTGGGGTGCACATCACAGACACCCCTCACCTGGAATATAAACACCACCCTCACTGATCAAAAGGGCACAGAAAGTGAAGACATGTGTACTTCCTGCCGTGCTTCACCACCTTCTACTGAAGCAGCATAGAGAGCCTCTGACCAGCTGTCTCACTTTGTGTGGTGTGGAGGCTGCAGCCAGACCTGGAAGAAGGTGAGGAGAGTCGTAAGAATAGCAGCAGAGAAGATCATCGAGTGCTCCTTTTCCTTCCATAAAAGATTCTTCATCCCAGCGCTGCGCAAGGTCCTGGAGCCCTGCAATATCATCTATGACCGCCTCACACCCCCGCCATGAACTGTTTCTCCCTGCTGTCCTCTGGGAAGAGACTTCGAAGCATTGGATGCAGGACCAGCAGGTTCTGTAACAGCTTTTTCCTCGCTGCCATCAGACTGTTGAACTGTTGAGAAAACTCTAATCAAGTCAAATTGAGACTCTGCTTTACACGCACTGAAAAAACACTTACACTACATTGATAACCAGTATTTTGCACCATATCTATTTTTTTTATTTCTGCACTGCATCCACATCAAATGCCTTTTGCACGATGTCTCTCCTACACCAATTACATTTTGATCACTCCTGCACTATATAAATGGAAATTTCACTGCTAAGCATCTGCTCTTTCGCTGTCAAAAGCTGTATGTATCGAAATTTTCTTTTGAATGCAATGTATACAATAAAGTACCATCCCAAGAATATCTCCAGGGCTACCAACATATGAAAGTTCTGCACCCAGATGGACAGGTTGGCCAGGGCACCAGTGAAAAGAGAAGCAGCCATTCTGATTTCCCTTCAATAATCCTTTTTTTTTAATCACATCTGGCTGGATTAGAGGAAGCAACAGAACGTATGCAGATGTCTGCATTCAGAGGCAGCCTCTTCTTCAAGTACTGATGCTGGCAGCAGGTGTAAAGTTCACCTGGGGGGCGGGGCTAATCCTGTCTACCTCACATGTCAGATTTTAATCTGCTGTTTAGAGGATCTACCTTGGAAATATGATGTCATTACAAACTTCTGTCTTTCTTCACCCAGTTTTTGTGTCATCTGAGGTGTAAAAGCAAAATGTTCACGTCTTGCTGTTACCAAACTTGCCTGAGTAAATACTCAGCCAGCCGGGTCAGAACAACCACAAGACAGAAAATATAAAGAGTTTACCTCTGTAGTACAATTGCTGTTGAAATGGTGGCATAAATAAAAGTACATCTTAAATATCAAAAGATTGGTTTTCAGAAGCTCTTGCCGGTGTTTGGAGAAATTAACATGTTAAAAAAGTGACATAAGCACCCCCATCATGATTCAAAAGGCCAATCACAGAGCCTGTGCACGACAAAAGACTCCAGCAACCCAGAGTAACAAGGGGCAGCTCTTTGATTTGCATCTGACCATGAACATGTGCAGGATGATGGCCTGTTTTGTGGTAACAATACTTGCTTTGTGCTGTTTTTAGTTTGTATGAGTTTTCTTTGAAAAGAGCAGATTGAGATGCTAAAAGATGCTGGACACAAAATAAAAACTCCTTAACGGTAATGGCAAACTGATTGAAATGAAAAGTAAATATCTGCGATCAGCTATTTTAACCCCAAATTTACTCAATTTAAAGAGGAAGGTCCTGGGAATGAGCTCTTTCAGCAAACAGACATGTTTGTTACATGAGGGTCAGAGATCACTTTATTGTTTTTATGCAGTGTAGCTGATTCTTTTTCAGCTGTTCAACTTAAAAAAGTTTCAAAGCTGTTCAAAATACTGTCTGTGTGACCCTGTTTCTTTTGTTTAGTGCATCTGTTTACTGACGGAGGGCTCTTTATGATTTGCTGAATGTTTTGTCTGGGAAAAAAAGATGACGGCCATCTTAGCCCTTAGCTATTTCTTTTTATCTGTTCGGTAAAGTTAACATTTTAGGTAGGAGAGTATTGGTTGGTGGAACTAACTTCTTAGTTAGCTTTCCCCACCACTACAAAGAAAAGTATGCCTGAGGCTCTTATTTTGAAGATTAAAATGATCTATTTCACCAAACAGGCTAAAACTGAAATGAATCTCCGTCTTTCCCCCTTCTGAGGGAGGCGCGGGTGTCTGTGGGAGTTTCTTACAGATGTGTAGAGGAATCCCTCGGCGTTCATGCCCACATAGAGGCCGGCCTTCACTCCCTGGATGGCCACCACCCTAAGCCCCACAGGGATCAAGTTAAACAAAGCTGCAGGAGGAAACAGAAACAGGTTCAGGCTCAGGAAGGAAAACAAAAACACAAATCAGTCCAACAAAGACACGCACTGCCTCTGTGTTTCTGCAGCTTTAAAACCATCCGCTGACGTGATGCTGCGCCTGCAGCTTATAAACGTGGTGAAACAGAATAAAAGAGCGAGGGACTGAGTGATGGGAGCCGATTTAATCTTCTGGGACTGAGAGCTGCCGTGTGGGTGAGGAGGATGAGGAGGTGGAGGAGGAAGAGGCCTGTGGCGATGCTGCTGTTAATCCTCCTTTATTTAACTCAGATGATCTGAGAGAAAACCAAAACATCTCCTCCTCCTCCTCCTCCTCACCCTGCTCGTCTCCGTGTCCTCCTTTTCATCTGGTTTTCAGAGGCAGCATCCAGCGCGGATCTGCTGCAGGAATGCGGCTGAAAACACCCAACCACGTTCAGAAAATTAGCCTCCAGTGCTCCTCTAGAACAACTGTTCTGTGAAACATCTAAATTCAACTTTTGCTCTGCAGAACATGTTAGAACCTTCACTCACTGTAGTCGCTGTTCTCGTCTTTGCAGCCGCTGATGGTCCCATCGGGCAGCATCTGGAGGTAGAAGCCCTGCTCGCTGTGGAGACGCGTCACGATGCCTTTCAGCTGCGGCTCTGCAAAAACACACACAACAAAAAAAAAAAGAGGTTCAATTCAGTTCCTGAATGTTTCATTGAAGCTTTCAGCGGCTCAGCTTGTCCTTCAGTACCATCAGATCTGATGTCCTGCATCTTTCCTGCCCAGCAGCCTAATGTGCTTCTAAATGATTGGTTTATCTGCATCTAAAGCTCCTTTTGAGGTCTACTTTGGATTCCTCAAAACTCGGATTTAAGGCGGAACCTGAACATCACCACATCGTTGATGTTTTCTAGCATTTTCTGCTACTTAGACCATCCTGTACAGCTCATGTGATAACAAACTGGTGTAAAATATAAAGCAGCTTCAATGACCTGCTTGCACCGGTGCCTGAACTGTCACCTTCTGATCCAAGTTCAGCATGCAGTCCTCTGAAGGCCAAACCTGACTTAAACAGAACTTCACAGGATTTTTCCAACATATGCCTTCCTAAGCTTAAGGCGGTGTTTGCAATGAAGGGAAAAAGGATCTGAATAATCAGCGTATAAAGGTATGAGTCAGCAGGAAGGTACAATAGAATCAGCAGAAGCATTTATATAGTATGTCCCAAGGCACCACATTTCTTCCACAATCAAAGAAAATGAGCAAACTGAGTCCTTCCTGAACTGATAAAAGATGAGACAGAAACGGTTCAGGGAGGCTTTAAAGAGGCCAGTACTATCACTGAAGCAGCTCCAAGAATATCCAACAAATGCTGCTTCTGTTCAAAATGGCCCAAGAATCTTTTAATGGACCAAGTAGGAGGGTCAAAATTCCTCAGACCTTAAAATCTTGTAAGGAAGGGTTTGGTATCCTACTGTAGGTCCACAAAGGAGTGTAATCAGGGATCCTTCCTCCCAGCTGCAGTCGGAGATTTCAGTAATTATTCCCAGCAAACCAATAAGATGTTATATGTCTGCATCATTTAGATTGTGCTATTTATAGATCTATAACTTCTAAAATGTTCTGACAGTTTAGCCCAAAGTCTCTTTGAGCGTGAAGTATCTTCAACAGGTGAAGATGCTTGAAAAGGTTTGTTTTTATGTTACAGAAAAACAAACTGTGTCTAAAAAGACACTGCAAGAAATAATTTTTGGATTTCAACATATCTTACGTACAAACTTGAAGGTTAGAGTTCTTTTTAATTCTTTCTGGTACTATATAGAAGAGTAATGAGCTTTTATTGATATCTTACATTCTGGATATAGACCAATATCACCAACATACACTAATATATACTACTATACTATAACTTATATATATATATATATATATATATATATATATATATATGCTATATATAT